>SEMN01001318.1:0-71083 GCA_005408345.1 Macquaria australasica | reverse complement strand
CTCTTCTTCTGTTTTTCTCATCATTTTCATTTCAGTTCAGTCTTTTCCATCTAAACTTTGGTCTTTCATTTTCCTGATCTTCTCTTTCTCTTTGCTTCATTTTTGCTCCATTTCTCTCAATTGATTTCCCCTTTACCGTCCCTTTTCTCTTCTATCTCTCGTGTGCTGGCACTTTATATTGGCTTTCATCATTATCAATCAGACAATAATCACCCCATCCCTCATTCACTCCTTCAACCATTTTCACAGCACAGTGTTTCTTCTCACTTCTCCATCCTCTTCCTTTTCGCTTCACCTTCCATTTCTCTACCACTCTATCCATCCTTCTTCCATCTATAATCTCTCCATCTTTGCTCTTTTATACAGTACACTCTGTCCCCCTGTCTCATTGTGGAAGACGCTGCATCCGGGTCACCATGGCAACGACTCAAACACTGTTGCCGTGGCAGCCATATCAGCTAATTGAGGCCATTTTAACTTAGCATCAGCTGTGACACCAGTCCTTCCCTTCCCCCTCCTCCCTGGTTCCTCCTCTCTCTGCATCCCTTTCCCCCTCTACTTTTCCATCCCTCCATCTTCTTCACCTTCTTCTACCCTCCCCCCAACTCTTCCTTTCCGGTCCCTCATTGCTTACCCTATCTTCTAACCTCCATCAAATGTTTCCTCTTCAACCTATTTCTTTTTAAACTCCCTCCCCATCCTCCCATCCTATCCTTTTCTACATTAGTCCATGGTTTTCCATCACATTCCTTCCCTTTTCACTTTGTCAAAACAGTCTTTTATCAAGTCAGTCTGACTGGCATTGCATTTGTTTGTATTTTTATCTTCCAGTGGTGTGAAATGCTATTTATAACTCAGGGTGCCAGATCCAAATAACTTGTTCCAAGATGTTCTTGAATCAACTACCATGTGACCACTCTAATTCACATTTTTGCTTCTGCTTATCCTACTCTACCCATTCACAATCTCCCAGGAAAATGCACAGTGTAGAACAGGTAAAAATGTGTATTAAATATAATGAAAAGTGTTTTTTTTTTTTACCATGTATACACAAATTTGCAGGCAAACTTTGCACCAAAATGAAATGTTGACACCCACTCTTCTCAAAAGAAGCTGGGATGCCTGAGAGGTTATGTGGAGATCAACATGATGAGTTGTTTTTGTACCTTTTAAACTTTACAAATCACAGAAGTAATGAGTGGAAAAGGGTCAGTATTCCTAAAAGGAAACCTACCTATTAGCTCAGAGTGAAGAATTAGATATTAGCATCTAGTTCAATTCAATTCAGTTTTATTTATATAGTGCCATATCATAACAAAGTTATCTCAGGGCACTTTTTTCGAATAGAGCAAGTCTAGACCGACTCTTTATATTTACAGAGACCCAACAGTTCCCACCATGAGCAAGCACTATGCGACAGTGGCAAGGAAAAACTCCCTTTTAACAGGTAGAAACCTCGAGCAGAACCAGGATCAAGGTGGGCGGTCATCTGCCTCGACCGGTTGGGTTGAAGGGGGAAGGGGGGAGCGGGAGAGAGAGAGAGAGCAGGAGGAAAGAGAACATACAGCAGCACAATACATTATAGATATGGTAATGGCATTGATGTTAACACCAACGGAAACAACACTAAGAGCAACATTATAATAGCAATACTAATAACAACAGCAATAGCAGCAGCGGGTGCAGAGCAGGAGCACGGGGGCAGCAGGCGGCAGCAACCACAGACCCAGACTCTACAGCTCCAGAGGCAGAAATACCTGCAGAAAGCAACAGAAGGGGGAGAGAGAGAGAGGAGAGAGAGAGAGAGAAAGCACCAACTACGGGAAGAAGTTGAATTAATAACAAGCATTGATGGGATATGAGGGCGTACAGATGGAGAGGAAGAGGAGGAGAGAGGAGCTCAGTGCATCATAGGAAGTCCCCCGGCAGTCTAGGCCTATAGCAGCATAACTAAGGGGTGGCTCAGGGGTCACCTGAGTCAGCCCTACTATAAGCTTTATCAAAGAGGAAAGTCTTAAGCCTACTCTTAAATGTGAGGAGGTTGTCCGCCTCCCGTACACAAACTGGGATCTGGTTCCACAGGAGAGGAGCTTGATAGCTGAAGGCTCTGGCTCCCATTCTACTTTTAGAGACTCTAGGAACCACAAGGAACCCTGCATTCTGGGAGCGCAGTGCTCTAGTGGGGTAATAGGGTACTATGAGCTCTTTAAGATATGATGGTGCCTGACCATTTAGGGCTTTGAAGGTGAGGAGAAGGATTTTAAATTCTATTCTGGATTTTACAGGGAGCCAGTGTAGAGAAGCTAATATTGGAGAAATATGTTCTCTTTTTCTGGTTCTTGTCAGTAAACGTGCCGCAGCATTCTGAATCAGCTGGAGAGTCTTAAGGGATTTATTGGGGCAGCCTGATAATAGAGAGTTGCAATAGTCCAGCCTAGACGTAACAAATGCATGGACTAGTTTTTCTGCATCTTTTTGAGATAGGATGTGCCTGATTTTTGCAATGTTACGTAAATGAAAAAAGGCAGTTCTTGAAGTTTGTTTTATTTGGGAGTTAAAGGACATATCCTGATCAAAGATAACTCCAAGATTCCTTACGGTTTAGCTGGAGGCCAGGGCAATGCCATCTAGAGAAACTATATCTTTAGATAATGTGTTTCAAAGGTGTTCGGGGCCAAGTACAATAACTTCGGTTTTGTCTGAGTTTAACATCAGAAAATTGCAGGTCATCCAGGTTTTTATGTCCTTAAGGCATGCTTGAAGTTTAGCTAATTGATTGGTTTCATCTGGCTTGATCGATAAATATAATTGGGTATCATCTGCATAACAATGAAATTTATGGAGTGCTTCCTAATAATATTGCCTAAAGGAAGCATATACAAGGTAAATAGAATTGGTCCAAGCACAGAACCTTGTGGAACTCCGTGACTAACTTTGGCGTGCATAGAGGATTCATCATTAACATGTACAAACTGATATCGATCTGATAAATAGGAGTTAAACCAGCTTAGTGCAGTACCTTTAATGCCAATTAAATGTTCTAGTCTCTGTAATAGAATGTGATGGTCAATGGTATCGAATGCAGCACTAAGATCTAGTAAGACAAGTACAGAGACAAGTCCTTTGTCTGATGCAATTAGAAGGTCATTTGTAACTTTCACCAGTGCTGTCTCTGTGCTATGATGCACTCTAAATCCTGACTGAAAATCCTCAAACAGCTTGTTGTTGTGTAGAAAGTCACACAACTGATTGGCGACTGCTTTCTCAAGGACCTTAGAGAGAAAAGGAGGGTTAGATATAGGTCTATAATTTGACAAAATCCCTGGATCAAGAGTGGGCTTTTTAAGAAGAGGCTTAATTACAGCTACTTTAAAGGACTGTGGCACATAGCCTTTAAAAAGGACAGATTGATCATATCTAGTACATAAGTGCTAACTAAGGGTAAAATTTCTTTAAGCAGCCTAGTTGGGACGGGGTCTAAGAGACACGTTGATGGCTTAGATGAGGAAATCATGGAAGTTAGTTGATTACGGTTGTTGGGAGAAAAGCAGTCTAAAGATCTAGTGATCTGGTCAGCACCCTGGATTTTATTTAATAAGGTGGTGGAAAGTTTTGCACAGAAACTGGTGAAGAAGATGGCACACTGTTACTGACTGTAAGAGACTGGTGGCTTTCGATGGAAAATGCATCACATTACACTTGAAATTTTTCCAAGATAAGAAAAAAAAAATCAAAAATCAAGTCTCGCAGAGTCTCTTCATGATCCACCACAGCTGATCAATAATACTTGTTATATCCTGTATTGTCACAGTTTCTTAAGAGGGAAGTATCTAATATTGTGGGTTTTTGCACTAACATAAGACATCTGGCATATATCTGGTGTCTAGTATACTTGCAGGAATTTCATTTTTCATCATTTTATTTCACAAGCTAAGATTTCTAATCTCCGAATTAGGGAGGCTTCTTGCTCTTAACATGTGCTAATCGCTGATGGTCTAGATCTGCAAGAGCTAACTAACTTTGTGTAGTTTCGCTTAAAGAAGATTTAAACCTCTGTGTTAAGGAGTTTCTCCGTACCTATGGTGGCTAGGGGTGGCGTGTGTAGGTTCTGAGGTTACGCTGTAAGCTATGGCGTAGCTGACCTTCGCCTCCTCAAAAACTACATGTAACTACATGTCGGAGCTAGGGTGGCAATGGAGATACCACATGAGGATTGCAAACTGTGATTGAAGACTCTCGGTAGCCTTCTCCTTTTCAGTAACGCACATTTAGCAAAGCCATGTTACACAGCAGACCTTCTGCTCGCCATCGATCTCTGTATGAATGACTTAACGTAAATACAGCGATTGCACGGTGGTAGTTTTTTATTCAGTAATGAGACATGGCGAAAAAATGTTACCTGAATGTAACTCCAGTTCTGTAAGTATGAGTTTAGCTCACCATTGCTCTGTATCACAAAGTAAATGAAAGTATGTAAACACGGTTACTGTGGGGAATATGATTAAAGCACAATTTCATCCTGATCACTTATGCATTTAGCATAGTAATGTACATGTAACAATGTAATGTTGTTGCGGTGGTGATATCCACTGGTGAAACCCAACGCTCAACTATAAATCTAAAGCTACACCTTAGGTATCTATGCTGGGACTCCTGTTAACCTCTTGCTTCGACCATAAATCCGCCTTTAGCATTATCACTGCTGCTAGCAAAGTTTTCACCAAGTTCTTTTCTTGAAATATAGTATTTCAAGAATAGACATTTCATATGCAAATATGAAACAAGTGTTATATGGTAAAATGTAATGGTTTTTTATCTTTAACTCCTGTTATCGTCAGTACTTCATCTTTTTCTCCTTCTCTTCATTCAACCGTAACCCCCCCCCCCCCCCACCCTCTTTCTCTGAAAACGAAGCTGGTGTTGGTGCTTCCCCTTCCTCCTCTCATTCACTGAAGAAGCACTTCAGGTGTTCCCCCTCATGGTCACCAGAGACCACGAGCACTGATGTTACGGGAAACAAGGGGGAGTGGAGAGTAAGGGGTGGGGTTCACACATCCACACAGATGCGCATGCAAATTAAACTGTGTACGTTGAAATGTGGACACATGGATGCACACACACACACACACACACAATTCCCTGGTGTGTGATTCAGTGTGATTCGGCTGAGAGAAACAACTTTGGCGCTTTAAAGATGTTTTATGTTCTAAGGATTTTTGCCTATGCAAATGTTCAGGTTTATTAAAATAAGCCGTCTGAAATCTCAGTCTGGGCTGGTTTTTAGTGTGTGATATACTAAATGTGATAAATATTGGCCAGTCTTGTGTAACTAAATGAGCGTGAAGCCGTGCGTTACTGAAAAAAAGCAAATGTGCTTGTTTTTCATCCCACTTGACAAAAAATTCACTATGGATTAAATCAATTAAAACATAGCTTGCCACAAACAGTGCATGTGATGTGTGTTCTCTGAGCCTGTTTTTGAAACTGGTGCTTCTATAGAAACAATAAGTTGAGGGCACGGTGGAGGAAAATGAGGCATGCATGTTTGTGCGTAAATGCGTTCTTAATGTATGCAGATTTGTGCTAATGCATGGATGTGTGTTTCATTGTATATTTTTCTGTGCAGGCAGAGAATTAAGGGAACTCCAATGCATGAGCAAATGTATGCCAAACTCCTCATGTTAAGAAGCTGCTTGCATGCACACTCAAGTGATTCTCCAGGCCAATTACTGGGAGTGCCTGCCATGCGTGTTGGGGAGGGCATCCATGCCAGTGTGTGATAAATACATGGGCATGCCACACAAATGGATGGCTAAATGTGCAGCACTCTGTCCGAGGGCTGAGTGCCACAGGGGGTTCTTTAAAAAGCTCAGGGAGGAAGTGTCACATCAACAGGAGTTCTCTTCAATAAAGGGTGCTTGGCACAAATGAAAAAAGATCAACACAAATGTGTAGTCAAAGAGAAAAATCTAGTATCACACGCAAAGATGAATAATGAAATACTGAATTTCTAATGTCATTTACACATAATTCACACAAGCTCTGAGGTCCTATCCACATTCACATTAATCCCAAGTGACAACCCTCACAAAAACAACCACATGTGGGACATGCTTCGCCCTTTCTATGCGGGAAAATCAGCAGAAGAGTTTTGAGTAACTGAGATTAATGCAGGTGGAAATTTTAGTGGGAGTGGTGTGCATGTGCACAGGGCGTGACAGGGCGGGTAATATGTGTTTGAAAGTGAAAAGAGAGAGAGACGGGGGGAGTGTGTGCGAGTGGCTCTGGTTCAGCAGTGTGGTCTTATCTACCTTGCACAGATGTATTTCTCTGCCTCTTTCTATGTCTCTGTACAAGCCTGTGTCCACACATGAGTGTGTGCTTGCATGTGTGTGAGTAGAGCTTATCTCTTTGGCCACTCAGCTGGAAGGCACCTTATCACATGCAGAACACAATCGCTGCCTGTAGCATTACTGGGGCTACGCTAGGATGCTCTGAATTAAGCCAGATGTTACGGTTAGGCCCGCAGAATATGATACCATGACTTACGGAAGAACGCTGAGCTAGGGATGAGATACCAATGTGCTGGTTTATTCAGCAACAGTAAACAGTGACATTCAAGTTTTATAATCCACAAAAGAAGCTGGATGATTTTGAAGTGTCTAAAAAGTGTTGCGACTTGCAGGATTATGGACTCTTTTCTAGTCAGAGAAAGCTGCAAAACCCCTTCAGTTAGCAGATGTTCCAAGTTAGCTTGTTGCTGTGTAAAACATTATATTCCTTTACACAGCAAACACTTTAACATAGAATAGATGTTGATACAACTGCCTGCATCAACAATGAAAACCTGTGTTCAGACATTCATGTTCCCCTCAGGATGAATTGTAATAACGTTGATGATCCCCTGACTTTTCATCTAGCGCCACTATGAGGTTCACATTTGTGGTTTTTAGTGAAATGTCTCAACAACTATTGGATGGGTTGCCATGAAACGTGGGACATATTCATGGTGCCCAGAGGATACACCTTAATGACTTTGCTGAACCCTTGACTTTTCCAGTAGCAGACACCAACAGGTCAAAGTTATCCAGACTGAAATATCTCAACATCCACTGAATGGATTGCCGTGAAATTTTGTAGATATTCATGGTCCCCAGTGGGTGAATCCTACTGACTTTGGTGATTCCCTGACTCTTCGTCTTGCGTCATCATAAGGTTGACATTTGTGGTTCTGAGTGAAATGTCACAACTATTGGATTGATTGCCATGGAATTTGGTGATTCCCTGACTTCTTTTAATGCCATCATCAGATCAACATTTTATTTTGTTTGATGACATTGAAACTGATGACATTCCAATCAGCCTCAGCTGTACTTTGTGTTTAGTGCTATTTAGCAAATGTTAGCATACTAACATGTTAAACTAAGATGTTAAGCATCGTAAACATACCTGCTAAACATCTGCATTTTAGCATTGTCATTGTGAGCATGTTAGCATGCACACTTTAGCATTTAGCTCAAAGCACCGCTGTGCCTGAGTACAGCCTCACAGGACTGCTAGCATGGCTGTAGACTCTTGTTTATAGCTTTGTTATATCAGTTTTGAATTTTACATGTTCTTTAGAAACATTATCATGGTATTTTATGGTACTCATACTGTCCAATACATATGGTAGGTTCTTTGGTGGAACCAAATGTTTTATTTGGATACACTAATCATGTTGAGTGAGATGGCAAAAGAAGACCCATAATGATGGATTGTCGAATGCTGTGATGGATTGCTCAGTATTGTATACACCATATACAGTATATACCAAGGAGATCCCACTCTTTCTATGCCGATTCCAATACCTCAACTCAGAAAGCACGCATTGGTAGGTACCCTGTTTCCCAAATTTGAAAATTGTATACTTCAATGCGTTGAACTCGTGGAATTATTTTTAGGTGAGGTAACATGAGGCCATGGATGCTGTGACACTAAAAACTGAGTTAGCAGCCCGGACTTAATTAATGTAACTGATAGCGGAAACACAGAATTTCGTAATGACAGTGATGATGAAACTGTATTTTATGTGGATTGGTTTTGTGTAGCCAAAACCCAATTGGCTTAATAAGGTCAGTATCTGGCCCAATATGAATTGTATACAGTATATACAAAATGTATTTATATGGACACAGTCATGCACACTGACATACACAAGCAGCCACACATGCAGGCAAACATTTGCAGTCTGACTCCTGGTCATGAATTAGTAATGAGGGGTGTGATAATACAGAGGGATGAGACCTTTGGAGCTCATGTAAAAAGGCCAGGGTCAGGAGGACTGTTATTTGATATGCAGTCATGGCATTCTCTTTGCCGCGCACCCCCACCACCACCACACACACACACACACAGCGGCCTTCTGATGAATGATTAATGCTCTAGTCTCGACCTAGAGTGGAAAGTGTGTATCTTAAAACAGGAGGAGGGGTTGACATTAAGCCACTTGCAAATATACTATTCCTGCAGAGTCTCTTTTGTGCCTCCTATGTAATTCATTAAGTAATTCAAAGTTTAATGGAGACCTCAACAAGGTGACTTTTCATTTATCCCAAATAACTTGCAAACCAATCCTAATGAGTGGCTGTCAGTTAACTTTGGTGCTGATATATAGTCCACATCATAGTCTAAAGCCCTCCAAGTGGCCCCGTGAGGCTGTTAATTACACTGCACAATAAGGAGGTGTTGGAGGGAACAAACACACAAGATTTAGCTATTCTTATCAGATATTGAGTACCAGAGCCTAACCTTACTTAATCTCCTTGAAAACTGTGCTCAGTAAATCTTAGGATATATCTTACCTGTTAGATCATAAGATATCTTGTGTGCTAAGCAAACAATTTGACCTTGGAGGTGGTGCTACTGTAGAGGAAAGCTCATTTAGTGTCCAAATTAGAAACAGTTCATCCTCCCGGAAACATGAGTTCTTGTGTAAAAGTGGAACGTCTGGTGGTGGCAATAGAGGACATGCCAGGTAGGTGTCATTAATGATTTTGATTAATCTTCTTGTGACCATGAATCTACAGCAAATTTCATGGAAATCTGGCAATTATTTATTGAGATACCTTGTCATGGTTGTGTTGGTCAAAATTTGATGGTGGTGCTAGGGTAAATTTCTGGAGACCATTAATATCTGCACCAAATTTCATGTATATCTTGCCAGTAGTTAAAATGTCTTGTGTTGGACAGATGAACTAACAGACTGTCCAACCAAATGACAGACCATCATAAAAGTGTGCTTAACTGAACACTTCTTTGCAGTTTTCCACTATAGACTTGGTAGGCTTCTGCTGTTAGCTGTATGGCCACCTTTGTTGTTGTTGCTCATTTTTGGGTGATTGTTATGCACTTTGTGTCACTTAAAAGTACCCCTTTTGACCACTAGCAGTGCTATGGAGCAATGTTTTTACAGGTGGGTCCTTGTTTCGTCGGTATCATGCACGTGTGCGAGCCCATGGGCGACGCAAAACCACAGGGCGTTTCCTGCTGCCGGTTTCACGCTATTCCACTGATCTACATTTGGTGGTGGTAGTGCTCACGTAGCAATGCATCTGCAAAGGAAGAGAAGTAGACTGCTAGCTAGCAAACATGGATGTAAACGTTGCACAATCACAAATAGTTAAAAAATCGTCTTCACAAATGTTTTTAATGAGGACAAAAATGCATTCAACAGGTTTGTTACGCCTCAAGGTTACACACAATGTGTTTTGGTGGGAAACATAACTTTATTTCTTTACAAGGAAACTCCACATGGTAACTTTGACTTGCTGCTCATAATTCGCGATATTCCCCAAAGGTGTGTTCAGACAGAATTCTTGTTATTCCCACTAATTCTACCGCTTGACCGTTTGCATGGTCTATGTTTATTTGCCCCAATGTACCTACTGAACAAACGTTAGCTGTACGCTAGCTAGCAATGTATGCACTGACCATGTGTTTGTGAAGTGTGCCAGTGCTGTTTGTGTGGCAGCTCAGCCTCTGACTGATCTCAGAACTCACTAAGAACTCCAGTTCTTTCTCTTATTTTCCTTTCATCTCTGTATTTTTAGAGAGATTCATAACAGAGATGCGATTTCACATCTGATCACCCACTCGCGTCTTTCCATTGACTTTGTATACAACCGCACAGTGTCTAAAATTTGACTTGCCTTTGTTGGTCGGTCTGTCAGTCTGGGATGAAAAAAATAGACAATTTGTGCGACATATTGTCATGGTCCACGAAGGACTCTTATTTGGACTGTGTTTTCTGGTCTTTGTTTCCTGTTTTATTTTGTAATTCTTTCTGTCTGGTCTGTCTTGTTCCTGTCCTCATGTCTCATTTCCCGCTCTTGTGGTTAATATCACCTGTGTCTTGTTATCCACCTGTGTCTGCTTCCCTTGTTGTCTCCTCTATATATACCGGTCCTTTTCCTTTGTTCTTTGTTGGTTCATTGTTAGTTGTCTCTCCCTGTGTGTCCGTTTCCCTGGTTCCCAGAGTTCCTGGTGTCCGTGTCCTGTTGTTTCTGTTCCATGGATCTGCATGTAAGCGTTTTGTTCTTTAATAAAACCACATTCATCTGCACCAGTCTGCCTTTCCCGTCTGTGTTTGGGTCCTCTCCCTCCTGCCTAGATGGCAACCGCTGACACATATTTTGTCAATAATTAATGTTGTATGATCAAAAGGAATGAAGGAATAACAGACATATGATTTCACCCATCACCAATATTGGCTCTGGTTGCTCCAGCTAATATTGGTGACATTTCGAATCAATGGCCAAGAATTACATTTGTGTTAAGAGCAGCTTTCAAGAATAAATTTCACTCCACTTGACAATGACATCAGAGCACCAAAAAAAGATGTCATCTGAAGTGCTCTACATTTTACTGTTTAGTGCTTGATCTGCTTTTGTGTGTGTGTGTGAGACAGACTACAATTGCAGCTGAGCTAATACAGTATGTGTGGGCTTTGATGTGTCCAGACAAACGTTCAGCTGTTCCTTGATGCTCTCACTGTCTGTCTGTCAAAACACCTGAAAAAACAAATGACCACACCAGCAGCTGCCCTGTGGCTAACCCCCTCTGCTATTTGTATGTGGATATGTGCACACATTCACAGCCACCTGCCAATAGCGCCATTGCTATAAAACCAACAATAGACCCATCTAGTTAAGCAGACAGAAAACGCCCACTAATGCTTGTAGCAGAAGAACACATTGTACAGAGTAGAGGAAGTAGTATATGGTTAAATAAGAATTGTTACGTAAATGTTGAACTAGCTTTAAGACTCTTTGGCTTTACCTTTGCCTTTCTGGGACAGTTTATTTATCTGTTTAGTTTAATAGATTTAACACTTGGATTTTGTGTGCTGCATTCTTTCAGGTTCAGAAAAGGTAACATGAGACTGGTGTGTGTGTCGATGCGCTGAGTGAATGGACAAGATTAGCTGGTGACCAACAGCATGACCATCGCTAGTGCGTGTGTGTGTATAGTTTGGGAGTATCCTGGTTACAGCTAGAGAGGCACAGCGTCACAGTTACCCTGAATGGCTTCTCGATGCACACTCTCACTCACGCACACACGGTTACCCAAGCTGCCTCTGCCTCACTATATATAGACTTGCCCTATCAGGCTGCCTGAGCAAGTTAAAAATAGCTCTGCTCCATGCTTTTACACTGTCTCTTTTTCCCTCTCACAGGCTAAACCCCACTCCCAACCCCCTTTCCCTGTCTTCCACTTTTCTGCACTAGCTATAAATGTTAGCACTCCCTCCCTCCCTAAACTCCTCACACTCCTCCCTCCTTGAGAAAGCAGTCACCAATCAGTTGTGTGACTTTCTACACAACAACAAGCTGTTTGAGGATTTTCAGTCAGGATTTAGAGTGCATCATAGCACAGAGACAGCACTGGTGAAAGTTACAAATGACCTTCTAATTGCATCCAACAAAGGACTTGTCTCTGTACTTGTCTTACTAGATCTTAGTGCTGCATTCGATACCATTGACCATCACATTCTATTACAGAGACTAGAACATTTAATTGGCATTAAAGGTACTGCACTAAGCTGGTTTAACTCCTATTTATCAGATCGATATCAGTTTGTACATGTTAACGATGAATCCTCTGTGCACGCCAAGGTTAGTCACGGAGTTCCACAAGGTTCTGTGCTTGGACCAATTCTATTTACCTTATATGTTACACATGCAAGAATGATGCAAAGCTCACTCTGGTGCGACACATTTAATTTCTGTTGAAAATATGAAAATATAGTGCAGGTCAGAAGCGCTCTCTGTTGCGTGCATACTGGAACTCACTCATCACGTACTGACGGCTTCTACTACTCATATAACTAATAATAATAAACCTTTAAATGCCATTGACAACTCATACAAAATGCCATAAACACACATTACTACCAATAGTCATGTGAACTCTCTTTTCACAGGTATAGACAGGTAAGCAATAGGTAAGTAATGGTTTAGCTGTAGAACTACTCTTCTTTCAGGCATAGACAGGTAAGCAACAGACAACCTTAGTTTACATGAAAACACAGGTAAGTATTCAACACTGTTTGTATTATTCTTTTAGATTAGTGCCCACTCTTTTAATCAGAAACTAGGCAACCACTTGTTTTCGCTACGATCAAATTCCATGTCTCTGCATATTACAGTTACAAACTAAGGCTCTACTCAAGTATATTACAATTGTCTACTACCAGGGTTCTGTTTACCTGTTGAAAATATGAAAATATAGTGCAGGTCAGAAGCGCTCTCTGTTGCGTGCATACTGGAACTCACTCATCACGTACTGACGGCTACTACTCTACTGGCGCCAGCTACTGATGCCGTAGTATAATGCTTAGAGTGCCATCTACTGACCATGTTGTGATTAGCAGGAATAAAATAAACACACATCCCAGTGACAATGTAACGTATATCATGTTTTTGAGACCTTAGTTTTCAATTCAAAAATGTTGGGGGGGGGGCTAATATTTTCCTGTCTTTTCAAACACCCAGTGCCACATATATATATGCTTCCTTTAGGCAATATTATTAGGAAGCACTCCATACATTTTCATTGTTATGCAGATGATACCCAATTATATTTATCGATCAAGCCAGATGAAACCAATCAATTAGCTAAACTTCAAGCATGCCTTAAGGACATAAAAACCTGGATGACCGGCAATTTTCTGATGTTAAACTCAGACAAAACCGAAGTTATTGTACTTGGCCCCGAACACCTTCGAAACACATTATCTAAAGATATAGTTTCTCTAGATGGCATTGCCCTGGCCTCCAGCGAAACCGTAAGGAATCTTGGCGTTATCTTTGATCAGGATATGTCCTTTAACTCCCACATAAAACAAACTTCAAGAACTGCCTTTTTTCATTTATGTAACATTGCAAAAATCAGGCACATCCTGTCTCAAAAAGATGCAGAAAAACTAGTCCATGCATTTGTTACACTAGGCTGGATTATTGCAACTCTCAACCAGAAAAAGAGATCATATTTCTCCAATATTAGCTTCTCTACACTGGCTCCCTGTAAAATCCAGAATAGAATTTAAAATCCTTCTCCTCACCTTCAAAGCCCTAAATGGTCAGGCACCATCATATCTTAAAGAGCTCATAGTACCCTATTACCCCACTAGAGCACTGCGCTCCCAGAATGTAGGGTTCCTTGTGGTTCCTAGAGTCTCTAAAAGTAGAATGGGAGCCAGAGCCTTCAGCTATCAAGCTCCTCTCCTGTGGAACCAGATCCCAGTTTGTGTACGGGAGGCGGACAACCTCCTCACATTTAAGAGTAGGCTTAAGACTTTCCTCTTTGATAAAGCTTATATTAGGGCTGACTCAGGTGACCCCTGAGCCCCCCCTTAGTTATGCTGCTATAGGCCTAGACTGCCGGGGGACTTCCTATGATGCACTGAGCTCCTTTCTCCTCCTCTTCCTCTCCATCTGTACGCCCTCATATCCCATCAATGCTTGTTATTAATTCAACATCTTCCCGTAGTTGTGTGCTTTCTCTCCTCTCTCTCTCTCTCTCTCTCCCCCCTTCTGTTGCTTTCTGCAGGTATTTCTGCCTCCGGAGCTGTAGAGTCTGGATCTATGGTTGCAGCCACCTGCTGCCCCCGTGCTCCTGCTCTGCACCCGCTGCTGCTATTACTGTTATTGCTCTTATTATTAGTATTACTGTTATTATATTGCTATTAGTATTATTTCTATTAATATTAACATCATTACCACAACTATTGCTTTACATCTCTATGTGGAACTGTATTGTGCTGCTGTACGTTCTCTTTCCTCCTGCTCCCCCCCCCCTTCAACCCAACCGGTCTAGGCAGATGACCGCCCACCTAGAGCCTGGTTCTGCTCGAGGTTTCTACCTGTTAAAAGGGAGTTTTTCCTTGCCACTGTCGCATAGTGCTTGCTCATGGTGGGAACTGTTGGGTCTCTGTAAATATAAAGAGTCGGTCTAGACCTGCTCTACTCAAAAAAGTGCCCTGAGATAACTTTGTTATGATATGGCGCTATATAAATAAAACTGAATTGAATTGAATTGAATTGATGTTTTACCTACTGAGCTTACAGCTTCATGTGTGAGAGAGAAGGAAGAGTGAGAGGAGAAGGGAGAGCACAGGTGTTTGGATAGGGCAAAGGGAGGCAGAGGAGTAGATGAAGGTTAAAGCCTGTTTCATGCTTCACATGGCAACGGATGCAACAGAGTGCACCTGCTTCAGATGATGTAAATGCATCTGAAGGACTGACGGCCAAATGGGAGGTCGCACACATGATCCTGTAAAGGGCTGATTAGGTGAAGGGGTTGTTAAAGGAACGTTACTGGACCAGCTATTTTAAAGATGGGGATGCTGATGGAGGACTAAAGAGGAGATCAGGACACTTTCTTTAGAGCTATTAAGACATAAGTAAAATGTACATAAAGAAACCCAAATTGCAAGTCTAAAGTGCAAAACATATACTGGCAGCATGTAATGCAGGTCACAAATCTGCAACCTATCATTTTGTGTCATCGGTGCAAGTGAGACATACTACCCTGCAACCGAATATGTCACTGTCACATTTAGCTCCAAAAAAGCAGCATTTTAACCATGCCAACAGCATGGCTTTATGGATGGCAATGTCCGTCTGTCAGTCCACCACTTTGGCTCTTCAAGAATAGAGTGAAATTACAAACAAGAGTATGGAATCCCGGGTAGCGCTAAATTATTATTATGCTTATTATCTTAATATGCATTATGTAATGCTTTGTTTCCTCTTCATTCCTGGTAACAACCTACTGGTGTTTGAAAGTTAAAAGCCTGAGAAACGCCACAGTACATGGATGGCAAATATGCATTCATGTGGAGCTGTTCACTACAAGCCACATGCCCGCAGCAAAAACTCATCTCAGCTCCACTTTTATGCTGGGACCTCATGCATAAAAGGGAACAAAAGTGACACAGAGGTAGTGGAGCTGTGCAGCGTGTTGTCTCATTTGCGTGAATGAAAAGCAGGAATGCAAATGCATGATAAAAAGCTTCCTCATTGTGAAGGGGTTCATAGCTTTGAGAGTCCTTGTATTGGATTGATATTTCCTGTTGTGGTGTACACACCTGGGCTTTTTTAAAAATTCACAGTGATAGTGTTTTTTTGTCAAGCTCTATCTCCAATGTGGCTGTTGTATAGCTGTTTTCATGCAATAACAGCTATAGTTGTGCTCTAAGTGTGTTTAATTAATGTCACCGGGAAAAAAACTAATAGTTCGAAATGCAACGTAAAGTACCTAAACTTTCACAGGGTGCTGGGCTGTGAAAGAATTGAATGATAATTTACATATACTGTATATTCTATATCATAATCACTGAAAAGGAAGTTCTTTCAAATTGGCCCTGCAGCTCCCCAGATCAGACCTGCTTTGTTGCCATGACGAATGATGCAGTCCACTGGTCCAATTCCGGCCCTGTCAGTTGTCCAAGCTTAAGTGCTGGCCTAAATCTCCTCTCTGAAAACCTATAAATGGGGCAGAGCCCTTTGGCCCTCGTGCCAGACCACAGCCAAGTGTGCAGACACTTTAAGGGGTCGGTATGCTTTTCGTGTGTACAAATGGGTGCAAAACCATGAATGCCTGTGAGGAGAGACTGCCTGAAAATTTTTGCCCTTATCCACATTCAAGCAATTATCGAGTCTCACTTGTCTTTATAGGCCTTTTAAGACATGGAATAATATTTCTGGCTTTATCTGCCTGTTGAAGAAATTACTTTTTGTCATTGAGTCACATGCTCACCCAATATTTGGCTCCTGGGATGGTGCTAATGCAGAGAACAGTGGTGATTCAAAAGTAATGCTATGAAGGAAGAACAGTGTTTTCTGTTATCTTGCGGGCTGCATCAGTGATGAATTTCTAAACTTATTTTGCCATTTGAGACTTAATTAATGACCATTGTGAGCATCAGGGATACTTTTCCCACCACTTTTTCCCATCAGTTTCATCATATTAGATAATTCCGCTGCCTGTATAATAAAGTCCGACAGTGCCCAAGCATAGAATGACAGGACGTTAAGTTGGCACTAGAAAATCTAAAATAGTGGGAGGGAGTGCAAGTCCGATTATTAGTGTTTTTTGTTCTCTTTTGCCCCACAATGTGAGGAGGAAAATCATTTTTATAAACTGATCTGAGATCTCAACAACTCAACACTGACTCTTTCACAGTGTTTGTTGGTTTATTAAACAGATTTTTTTTTTTTGGTGCGCATAAGAGTTAATAACTAAGTGATAAATGTATTAAAGTGCTTTCTATCAGGCTAATAAGACGTGTTTAATCTCTCTGTATGCATGTTTCACCTTGTGCTGCTGCAGCCTTTATGTTAACCTGACGGTGTTCAATTCACACTTGCCGTGTTATGGAAATGTCACTAGGCCCAACTTTGTAAGATTGCTGCTGTGCTTTTTTTTGTAAAAGTTACTCAGGTACTTATGCAGACATAACACTGACATGTAAATCTTCATTTATATAATAAGGTGCATGACTGAAAGGGGCTTTAGATGGCAGGTTCTTTACCTCATCTTTGAGCGTGGCTGTTTGGAAGAGTTACAAACACCTCACTTCTTACAAACTAATTTACAAGCATACTCTGGCCTGCAGACTCCTGTTTGGTGTGTGTTGCTTTAGAAATGTTTATATACTATAATACTTGCTTTTGTATTTGCAAAAGTATTTCTCTATATTTCAATTCCACAACATGAAACATTATTAGGATAACACAAAATAAAGTGCATTCATTATTTTTGTTGAGGTATTGAAATTGTGTGCAAGGAGGTGAATATACTCATTGATATGCTCATAACATGCATAATCCAAAAAAGGAAAATTCATGAAACCAAAAACCTACTGCATAATTTGTTTATTCAACTCCAAGAGAGGAAGTGGTGCAGAAGGCATGGCTTGTGTTTGCAGTTAAATCCATCCTGTAACCCATGTTAGATAAACACGTTGTGGAAGCAGAGCTGCTGTGTTTTTTTATGAATGTGGCTCAGAGGTTAATGGCTACTCATGCTGACATTGTCTTTGCGTGTCCGCAGGAAAACGGTCAAAACGCTGTCACATCCTGAGTGGAAGCTGGAGGGAAATTGAATGTTTTTTTTCTTTCATCAACCCCAAAGTCCAAACTTGTTGACTCAGTGGGAAGGAAGACGTGCGTATATGTGTGTATTTGTTTGAGTATGAACATCTCTGTGTCTGCATAGGTGTATGCCCACCTGTTTATCTGTGCACATGGATGCATACACATGCTTAGGTTTGTGTCTTTGTTTCTATGCATATTTGAGTGTCACTAACCCTTTTTAAACAGAGATCCCGCAATACTGCTGTAAAGACAACCCGTCATTACGCCGACTTTGCAAAAGCAAAAGAGGCGTGATGTGTAACACAGCAGCGTTGGAGTCTAGTGTGAAGTGTAAAGGCCAGTTCAGACCAAAGATTAGCAACGAGACAAGTTGAAACTTGCAACTACTTGCAATTCGCCGATTTGCAATGTTCTGAAACCTGCCAGTTTACACCAATGCGTCTATACGAGACGATGTATCGTTTCCATAGCAACGGCTCTCTGTACTTCCGTTCTAACTGCTGGCTTTTCAGGCTTTTCTTTGTAGCTGAATATTATTTGTAGTGTCTTAAAATATGAAACGGCGAAAATATAAAAGAAACGAGAGGGTCGAGATGACCAGCTGACATCGCTACGAGCTGATTGGCTGTTGAAACAGGTGACATGCCTTACGTTCTAAAACCAGCCACTGCCGATTTGACAAGCTGAGTTGCAGGCGACGCCATCAGCCGGCTTGAGTCGAGCTGAGGTGGGCCAGTTCACACCGCTGCAACATTTTCCTGCGACGTTTCTTTGGTCTGAATTGGCCTTAACAGACGCATCAATATCGTTCTCTGCTCGGACATTTTCGGTTGCAGTAGGTTAGCTTCTAACTTCTTCTTCTTCTTTGAGTTAGCTGCTAACTTCTGCTAGCTGCTTTATAAATTGCCTGGTGGTGGGTCACACACATAATACATCTTCAAAATGTGTCCTGTCCTGCCGGCTCCCCTCTTTTACACAGACGTCCGCTTAACGGCGGAACAACGCCCCCTCATTCTGTGTTTGTACGTTTTAATCAGATGACGAGGCGGAATAATGGCGCAACAGGCTGTTTACGAACATCCAGATCAGGAAGGGCTCCACAGGGAACTCTGAGCTGAAAACTGGCAAAAACATATCCTGTTTCCTCATTTTTTCCTGCCAGTGTGTGTATGTGTGTGTCCCTTACATAAGTAGGTGAGAGAGGACAAACACTGCGGAACAAAGAGCTTGCTCGCTCCATGAAATAAAGCAACAAAACCATCTTCCTTGTTCCTTACAGGAAGGATCTCTTACTGCAGGGTGAAAGGGGTGGAAAAAACACTTCACCTTCACACACACAATGCTCTTTAAAAACACTCATTCCATTAGCATGCACACACAAATGCATTGATCATAGACATACAAATATATATTTATTCATGTAGAAAAACCATTTGATTAAAATTGCAAAATTAATTTGAGTTGTCGTTTGCAGCTGCAACATACATCATTTTGTGAAATCAGTGAACTTAATCTTCATGTTACGCAAGAAGAATGGCCTGTTTTTTATATTCTTGTCTACCAAATGCTTGCAAACTCTTGCTACAATCCAGCAAGTATTTGTCAGGCATTGACGCAGCCAAAATCTTTATGCAACGATGGGATGTCATGACAACAACTTATGTTAAAGGTTGTGAAAACCTTTTTTTTCTCAGTTTATTACTGTCAGTGATATATAGGGTCCCGCATGAACACAATTTCCTAACACGTTGCACAGTTTTGGTTATTTCACATTAGAAATGTAAGCATTTCTGCTTTTTGTCTGTGCTCTTCTCACTGGTTTGAAGTGAGCGGGCAAGGCTCAGCTGGAAAAATGTGATGTCACATAATTCCCTGCACCAATCAGAGTCTAGCAACATTTGAATTAAAACCTCATGAGCGTTGTGAAATTGTTTGCTCATGTTGTCAGCACTTGTCACCCACACAGTCCTGATGAGTCTTTGACTGTTAAACTCTTAATAAACATGACTCAGAATTAGGAGTGTCCCGATCAAGTTTTTTCTGGCCGTGATCCAGATATTGGGTATCTGCAGATCCTATCTCCTTTTTTTTTTTTTACTTACTTTTACTTATAGCCGTAGTGCTGTGTGTTTCTTGTTGTTGTGTTTGGTTCTGCTCTCTCTCCTGTGCTCCTCCAGGTACCGCCCTCCCCCACCTGCAGCAGGTGGTCAAGAGCGGCTGTTTCCATCCGCTGCAGGAAGGGAGGGCGGTACCTTATAGGAGCACAGGGGAGAGAGCAGAACCAAACACAACAACAAGAAGAAACACAAATGATCTTTGGATGAGCACAGTCCGTGTATTTTGCCAACCTCAGTGTTGCACTAGTGCGCCCATATAATTTTTCACATTCACACACTCTAATATCAACTCACACATGCAGTGAAATGCTCACGCTGTGAGCTAAGTGGACTTTGTGATAAGAATTTGTTGTCAAACTGTTATTTGGTCAAGAATGAATGTTCAAGGTCAATATCACAAACGTTTCTGGAAAAAGAAACAATCCTCTTTTATCAAGGAATTCTGTATCCAGATAGAAATAACATGTAGCATTAATACTGGCACCACACAACACTGCTTAATTCCATTTATTTCATATTCTCCACTTTCAGCTGCTGTCAGATTTCTGCATTTTTCTCCTGTACTGACTAGAACAAACAACCGTAATTGTTTTTTAAAAATCGACACATGCACTGTGAATTGTTAAACATCTGTTTACTACAGTCCACTTGTGTCAAGCTCTGCATCAGGGCAGGAAGCTAGTGGATATCAAGCTTTTCAACAGGATATGTGTGGGCAGAGAGGACCTGCACGGGGCAGATGGAAGTGAATATTCATTAGCAATAAAAGAATAGTTTCATCTGCTGATATAAATAGAAAAAATAGAAGAATTGAGGCAATGGAAAAGAGCAGGAGCTGAGATCCCATGCAGTGAAAAGAGAGAAACGCTCACAAGAAAGAACAGAAGAGAATGAAAACACACATAATTACTTAATAATAATTATGTGTGTATAAAGCATCTATTCTACATTGTATACAGGAGAAAATATAAGAAGCACAGCATGGAGCACAGAGGATGGAAGTGTGCGTGCATGTGTAGCATCAATGCATTCATATCCTTGTGTATATGAGAGAGAGAGACGGATAAAGAGAGCGAGAGACAGGTACATAGACACAGGACACACACACACACACACACACACACAGTGTGTTTCATAGTCCGTCAGTCAGACAGACAAGCAGGAAGAGGGTCAATTATGGTAGTAATGATCCAGCTATGAATAAACCATTTGAAGGAAGTAGAGCTCCCATTAGGCTTCCCTCCTCAGGCTATTAATAACCAGAGAACTAATGCCTCCTCCACAATCAATACACACACCCACTGGGACACGGTTAAAGACACACTCAGTGATCTGCAACCACTGCTCAGTGGGTATGAGAGGTGAGGGGACTCATGGCCATCTGTGGTAGCTCGTTAATGTTTCAAAAATGTATCAAATATTAGGAACAAAATTCTTCGTCTTCATCTCCTTTTTGTGACAATGCCTGACATGGGTTACAGATGATGTTTGAACTGAGATATTTTTGTCATCTTGGAGTATGTTTTGAGGAAGAAATAAGGAAGGGCATGTGGCTTCAAAGACTTTAATTATTGTAATTTCTGATTGAACTGCGCTTCACAGAAAGAGAAACACAAAATGCAAAAGGGGAAGACATCCATCAGCCTGCTGCCATCAGAAACCTCATTTTCACTCATGTGATTTTGTCTTATTTACTCTCCATATCAACATCAAAACAAAATCAAATGAACCTTGCATGTCTTGCAGGATTTTACAGCAACTTGCCACTGAAATAACATGTCAATCTCCTTTCAATCTGGGGATGTAATTGGTTCTCCACTGCAATATTGCACAACACTGACAATGGACAATTCTGCACCGCATGACATTCAATGATGCTTTTTAATGTTCAATGCAAATGTTTGTATTTATTTTTTTCTACAATATCCGTACATGGAAAAGGCTAAGGTTAGAGAAAGATAATGATTACGGCAGATAAAAACACTTGGTTAAGGTTAGGGAAAGACAGTGAAAGCACCATCAATTGCAGGTCTGTGACGGGACACAAACTACTCAACTACTCACATCCTAAAGGCCTGAAGAGTGGCACAACAAAGTTCATCCACATGTCCTTGTGAAACAGCAGTGCTAGAAGCTCTGTGATGGAGGAACCACTGGCAGGGCTAGCTGGTGAGCTAACAGCTAACATGCTAGTTCCCAGCCACGAACAGGCTAGTGCTAGTCAGTCACTATCATGGTCACAATGGCTCTAAGAGCTAGCTAGTGTGCTAACTATCAGTTAATAAGCAAGTTAACATGGTTCACACACTTTATTCAAGAGACATTAGTACCATCAGCTACTGTCTCATAACTGTTTGCAAACCATTCCTCTTCTGTGGACCAGTTTATGCTCCGGCAGAGGAGGTTATGTTCAAGTGGATGGTACAACACAGCTAGTATATATAGTAAATATGTGTGTTAAAACTCTTTGCTTGGTTTGACTTTGCCCTCATGAGCAAAAGCACTGATTGTTCATTGAAATGAATTGATGTAAAATTTGGGGGTTTTAAATGCTGGTATAAATTAGACTTCACTGCCCGTTTCTCTACATAAAGGGGACACCTCTTCCTGAACGTTGGCATTGGATGTAAATCGTGACCCGTGGAATCATCCAATCATTGCAATTCGTAGGGTACTGGACTGGATTTACAGAGTAAAACTACGTGAACATCATCACTGTCTGTCATTGTGTGTTTTCACTTAATATTTTGTATTATCAATAGTTTTATTTTAATTGATATGTTAATGCTGTGCTTTCTTTAGATGTGAGCTCTGAAAACCACATCAACTGCTGCCCCACTTTGTCTTCAGGTTGAAAGAAACTTTGATCTACTCTTGAATCATGGTGTTAAAGTTTGGTCTGTTACCAGGGCTCATATGTTTTCATGATCTGAGGATATACTGAGCATTAGCTTGAGTGTAAACTAGTGTCCCCAAATTGCAGATTGTGACTTTATCACCCCAGAACAGGAGATAGGGCTGAGAGAACATTTCCTGTGAGTGGGAAAAGAAAGCTGACCGCACATGGACAGCCAAATCCATCAAGCTGATCATCAGAGGTTTGGTTCACAGCTCTGTCTCACTCAGCTGATATCAAGACACCCCCCCATGGCTGAGCTGTTACTAAATATCATGACTTGTCAGACAAAAAGGAAGGGCGACAGATGTGTGGATCAAAACGATGGTGCGCCGCCAAATAGAATTTTTTTCAACAAGAGAGACTGAATTTTTCAGTGTGTCCACAGATGCTGGCTGGGTGGTGTTTGACGTCTCTGAGCCTTGTACGAGAGGCTACATCTTAGACCATGAAAATGGTGTTATTGTTATCTTGTTAACTCAATAATCTCCAACATGGAGAACTCTCATCTTTGTGGACATGACGTGTCTATTATTAGAAGCCAGCGAGCACATGGTTGTATGGGCTTGATTTTGTGTGAATGAGTGGTCCCTTAAGCCTACTGAAGTAGGACTGGTTTCCGGTGGGGGTGGGGTGAGGGTGTGGGGGGATAAGGGCGAGGCACAGGAGAGACCCTGTGGCATCCATCCATCCATCCATCCAGTACTAATCCCTTACCACTCTGTATATGCGTCACACTATCCTTCAGCTCTTCATACTCCAAAACAACAAAGGCTTCTGAGAGATAGAATGAAACAGAACCAAGCTATGCCTTTGATCACAACATTTTCAAACGGAGTAATTTAAGATGCACCCGCACCCTCCATCTTTTGTTTCCAACAGACGCAAAAAACATCCCATAAAGGTGTGTTTTGTAAGTTTGCTGCCTTTATGATGATATTCAGTCAGGTTTAATAATAAAGAGACAGTGACTGTCACCGGCTTGTTTTTTTGTGTGTGTGTGTGTATCTAGGGAGTACATCCATTATCAGCCCGCAGCTGAAGCACATTAGAGAGATGATAAGGCTTAAGATTTCCAGTAAAACATGTTTTCACCACTTGAGTTCATTTTCTTCTAAGATTAACTTCCGCAGTACAAATGGCAGTATTTTTTTCTTCATGGCACAGATTAACTGACATGCACAAGGGGCACAGACCTCCAGTGTGATCTTATTTTTGTACCAATTTTGGAAGACATTTTCTCTCTAAATGTGATCATTTGTAACAATAACTACCCCCTTTACATAAGCACTCCCAGCTGTCCCAGCAACACATACTGTATGTTAAACTACTAAGACATAAATATGGTTTAGTTAGTTTAAGTCTTGTTTCTGTCATGAAAAAAAAGGTTGTCAACAAATATATTCTGTCATAGTTTTTGTTGATGAAATTCACACTGTAATAAACCATAACTTTCCTTTAATAGCAAAGGGAACATGGATAGATTTTATTGATCAAGAAATCAGTTAGTGCACAAAAACACAGCATTACCTTCCTCTAAAGTCTGTCTATTTTCTGACTTTGTAAAAAGCAACTGCCTTGTAACATTCGCTTGTCATTCAAGTGAAGCAGCTGAAGCACAGCTAATGAATAGTTCAGATTTCAAAATTTACTCGGGGGTTGTAAGGGCTATAAGCATAAACTATTTGGGGGCTAGCGTGGCTAGCAGGCTAACAAAAGCATTCCACAAGTTGAAAATTTTACAACCAGTTTATTATTACCCTCTATTAATGTCCTTGCACTCATGTCAGCCAAGCAGCGCCCCCCCCCGTCTCTACTCAGTCTGATTGGACTCATCTTGCCCCGCTCCTCAGAAATGAATGGGGAGCAAAACCCAGTGTAACTGCAGTCACAACACATTTCAGGAGAGGCAATGTGGGTTGCTTTCTAATTACAGTAATATAAATTAATTACATGTGAATTTGAATTTGTTCGAGCCTGATATTTTGAAAAAATAACAGCCCTAATATAAAGTCCAATACAGACATTATAAAATGCTCTATGTTAACAGACAGGTCTATTACATCTCTGTGAAGCTGTATGTCATCTAACCGCACACACATCCAGACACACACACGCTTACTGCACCTGACCTGTAAATGTGAGTTCAGCTTGTCCATCAAAGCCTCCCTCTCCTCCCTTCTCATGCTGTGGGCAATTTCGGCAATGACTTTCCTGTTAGGGTGGAACATAAAGAGAGTGGGGAAAGCAGCTATAAAATTGATTTTTAATAAGTCTCAGCTCATTAAGTTTCTGTGTGTGTGTGTGTGTGTGTGTCTTTGCATGTTGGGGGTGGGGGCACAAGCGATGGCTGCCGGGGCAGTTTAATACAACAGTCATCACACCTGACGTTCTGTAGGCAGCGGCAAAGAGAGAGTGTGCTACTGAGTGCTTTTAGTGTAATGTCACGCTCACATTCATGCACACACACTTCCCAAATGTTTCTCATTTGAAGAGTGATCTGTTGGTCTGGACGGGTGAAGAACTCTCCACTGTTCCTGAAATTACCTTTGAGTGACTGAACGCATGGGAATGAAGCAAATTAAATTCCGTTGGTCACACCTGGTCCCAAACCAGTAGAGAGTAAGATTGAGGAACAACAATCCACCATGGGGTCCATTTCATACCAGTCTACTCCACTGGTCAGACAGTTATAGACAGTCAGTGTGACAGCACACATCTAAATAGAAAAATTGATTTAAAAAAATAAATAGAGGCTTAAAATGAGAACAGATGATTGGCTCCTCTTTAACATGGAGTCATTTCATAGTTCACAGCCACAATTTCCAGTGTCATACAGACTGTTTCTAATTATCATAGTTTTGGCCATCATTCCTATCCATAAAAATAACATTGTAGTCATCAATTTAATTGGTGAGGTCTTGGAACAAGGGGACACGCGCTAAAAATACGTCCAGTGGGGCAAGTAACACGAGCAGTCAGATGATCAGACAGGTTATCTGCAAGAGAAAACTAAGGCGGTAAAACTATTACCCAAAATGATGGATTTTAACATCAATGACAATTTACTGATTAGCTTTTACTTACTGTACTTGCCATAGATTTGTGTGCACACAGTTTCCCTGTGAATTGGAGGATAATTACTAGCATTTCAAGCAGAAACATTTCTGCCAAGAAATTACAGCAAATGGTTTTACATTTCAGTTTGGCAGAAAATGCTCTGTTCTTTGAGGGAGCTCTCAAAGAATCTGAGCAGCAACGAGGATTCTGCTGGGAGAAGTGTTCCCTCCTTGATAATCCCATACGTAAACATTAAATATGCCAACAAATTTGCTCAAAAGGAGTAGGTGTGGGTAACAGCGTTGGCATGAAGGTATCATCAGAGTAATAGTGAGAAGTGTCTGGTTGTAATGGCCGCACTGTAGACCTGCATGACTATGATTGGATGTTACTTTTCAGCTCATAGCCAAACAGCTCATGAATGAACCAGTGATTCTTTAGCATGAGTATTACCACTGACGCCAATCTTCTAAGGTAAACTTCAGTGCTCTGCCTGAACTATCGCTATGCTCCATTTCGAGTGCCCCCACTTTCAATTTTACCTCCCAAAAATATTCTATTTAAAATGAAATAATCTGCTCATGTTTCTCACCCCGTCAGACTTCGTTGTAGCAATGCCCCCAAAGTTTCCAGATCTGTGTGTATTGTATTTATATTAGTCATTTGATTAGTTTCACCATTGAAATTTAAGTTTAAAGACGTCCTCTTACTGTCTGTGCTCCTCCTGCTGTCTTGTGTTTTTCCCCTTTGCAGCTTGCCTGCAGATAGAGATGGGTGAGCCATCTAACCTGATGTCTTGCACCTGTGCAGGCTGGGCATAGGTTATTTAGGCCGACTCCTCATTCTCTCTCTCCCCCACATATCTCTCCACCATCATATACCTTTTTGGTTTGGGTGTTTCCTTCACAACACCACATATACTGTACATTCCACATTGCAACCAAAACTAATTTACAGACTAGAGATGAATTAATTAATTAATTAATTAATTACGCTGCTTTTGTCTTAGTTTCAAATAAAAAAATATTGCTCAAATTACTTTACAGGCTGTGTGGTCTCCCTCTTTGTCTAGCTCACTGAATTTGTGCTGTGACATTGCTAAATGGGATATGGAAACGCCTTTACCAAATAAGTTCTGACATAGCGAACATTTGACTGATCAGCTGTTACCACTGAACCGTTCTGCATTACTGCATATTTGTCTTTGTCTCCGGACAGCATGAAACATGGCCAGTACTAGCTGACATGAAAGAACAATTCAAACTTGTCCAATAGAAACAGATTCCTGAGGACCATTTTTCTCCCGTAGATGGGTTAGATGGCCAAGGCCACTTGTTTTGTTTCCAGTTGGCAACCTCTACTTTTTCTTCTCTGTTTACTGGCGGATTACAGCCATGCGTAAAGCGTAGCCTGTACCACTAACTTCTGACCAAACTATGTTAGCCTACCGTTTTAGAAACGTCAGCATGCTGGCCTGTCTGTTTGTCCCAGCTGTTTTGTTGTCGCTTCTTGTCAAGTTTTCAGAGGGACTGTGGAAGCATGAAGTCCAATTATTTTTTTCATTCCAGGAACTGGTAATGTTAGCTAACATTACTGGCAGAGACATAACACTGAAATAAGATAAAACACCTAAATCAACTTGTAAAGATGAGATATTTGGCAAAGATAAAGTGGAGACACCGACTATAAATACACACGGTAATGGGGAACAGGTGGAAACAATTAGGGCGGGGAAGACAATCAGATGGATGGTAGACACACGAGGGCAGGAAGTCAACACACCTGGAATGAGAAGGAAAGTTGAAAAGACAAAATAAAACAGGAAATGACAAGACACTGAAGCACAAGATAACTTAACTAAATTAACTTAAATATTGCGTGGCATGACACATTGTAATAAACTGGAATTTTCCTTTGATGGTAAAGGGAACATTATGTTTGCTGTATGTCATATTTTATTGATAAAGAATGCAAACTTAAATGTAACCTAATTTTATACAGAAATGCACAAACTACATATAGAAGTGTAGAAGCACTTTACTAGTGCCCATTTGGGCTCTTTTTTACGACCATGCTGCCCATGTAAGAATCAGTAATAAGTGCACAAAAACACAGCATTACCATTTTGGGAATGGCAAATTGGACGCAACACAAGAAATAATTTAAACTGGTCAAGATATTATCCATGTGTTCACAGTGTTCGTAAATCCGTGGTGAATTAATTAGCTTTGATATACCAATACCATTGTTCCATGTGTTCTGCATATATACTATATATTTTATTTGTAAATCTATTGATATCACAATGCTCCTGTGCTTTCAGCCAGCCATTATCAGCAGTGCTAACACAAGCTCTTAGTGACCACACATCCTTGCCTGTAGCACTCTTCCCTCTCATCCCTCCATTCTGTTTCATCCTTTATTCATATATTTCCTTCCATGCATCCGTCCCTCTCTTCACTGCTACATTCCCGCGCTCCCCAGTGACTGCATATTACACTGGGAAGCATCCTCTGCTTCCCCTCCGTGCTGTGTGTGCATTGTGTATCTGTGCGTCTGGAAAGCATTGTGGGTGTGTTGACCTCCAGCTGTGGCATAACGTAAGTCACAAATGGATATGTACTTGAGTCATACTCATGCATCATCTGATTGTCCAGGATGTACAGCTCTGTCCTGTTCTCCCCACATGTTCAGACCCTATTCTTTTTCTCACCCCCACCCCCACAAATCACAACCCACCCCACCCATCACTTCTTTGCGCTACAACCCTCCAGCTACTCTCCTGTTATGGTGGATGCTCAACGGAGCCACAGCCTTCTCCCTTAATCCCTTTTTCTTCATCCTGTGTTACGCCGTCCTCTTTGACCCTCCTCCTCTTTTCAAGCCCTCTTACACTCTCACTGTTCCTGCCTTCACTCTTTAACCTGCCATCCTCTGTTCCCTGCATCCTTGACTTTTCACTCCCATAAACCTCCTCCAATTAACCAAGAAACAGGCACATTCTGAAGCCAGTATGCAAAAACTCTAATTTGCACACCTCTCCAGCTGCCAGCCTAATCAATATGAACACAGGCGACCTCTGTGTTCATATTGATTGTTTATGTCTTGTGCTGACTTAAACACCCAGTTTGCACTATATTTGACATACTCTTGTCAGTATGATCCGTGAATAAGCTCATACACAGTCCTGCATATGTAGTGTTCTTGTTTTTTTGGTTGGGTTTTTTTGTTGGGAGCTTCCCTAGTGGAGTTTTTGCTGGTCAGGGACTCTTTTGTCTGATTTGTGGAACTCCCTAGAGAAATTACATATTGTTTTTCATGTGCTAAAATCTTGGACATTGCTCAGCATACCTTTGCAATCACTGAACTCCAGATGGGTACTACATGAGCAGAAGATTATGTGCTCACACTGGTATAAACTACAGATTGATATAGGTGGTCCACAAAACTCCAGCACAATTTTGAATTTCTGTCCCAAGTTACAGTTTATATCTTATTGAACTAGAGAGAGATTATCATTCTCAGCGGGCGATTAGCTTAGCTTAGCATAACGACTGGAAACGGGGGAAACAGCTAGCCTGGCTCTTTTCAGTTTCAAGTAAAAAAAATAAATATAAATATAGTTTAAAAAGTCTAAATTTTACTTTCCTATATCTATATAACACAAACAGAAGTGTGACAACCTCAAGTTGTTGTATTTCCAGGGGATTACATCATGGATGTAAAAACGGGATATCGGAGTCAAAGATGGTGCCATTCACTTGAATGAACATTGCTCCCAGAGCATAAGCCAAAAAAGTTTTCTAGCTTCCAGGTTTGCTTTGTGCGGCCCACTGCACATGTGCATTGGCCACTGGACCTGCCCCCATGCTGTCACTGCGCCCAGCCAAGAAAGCACAACTTGTAATTTTTAGTGTCATTAAAGTTTTTGTATGGATAAAACAAACTAGATATAATGTGTTAGTGAGCTTTAGAGGTGTTGGTAGGTAAGCTAAGCTAATTGTCTGCTGACTCTAGCTTCATATTTAGTGGATGGATATGAGGGTGGTATTGATCTCATCAAACTCTGAGCAAGAAAGTGAAGTGAAGTCTTATGTCAAAAGCTGCTCTGTATCTTGTATTTTATACCTGGAACACCTCCATCCATCATCCCCTGATTTGTGTTGGCTGTCCTTTAAAAACGTGTTTACTTTTTATTACTTTTATCGCAATAATAAAAATATTACAGTTTTTGTCTGACTCCTCTATGTTGCTTCCCTTGAGGCTGGGGTTGTGACATATTTGATTTCCAGTTCTTCCTGTCCACATGTTAAAGTGTCCTTGAGCAAGACACTGAATCTCTCAAAATGTAAGTCGCTTTGGATAAAAGCATCTGCCAAACAAACATAATGTAACTGTGTTTTAAAAAGTGCTACATTCACATACACAATTTATTATTATTATTTCTAGATTTAGTATGCAAGTCATTCAGGTTCTGATTCCTTTTCTTTCTCCACACAGCCGGCCTTTATGCCAGAAGGACAGAGGACTGCGTTGTGTGACCTCTGTAGCCTCCAGGGAGCCCAGGGCATGCTGGGAACATCCTGTGTGCATGGCCAAAGTTACAGCTGATCTTCCCTCTCTGGGCTGGTGTGTTAACCGGCCCTGTGAAGAGGATGTTTACACACACACAGAGAGAGCCATCCACGTCCTGTCGGACAATAACAGCCTGGACAAGTCATCTACAGGGTCGTTAGCTTGTATATGGTACACGTTTTGCAGCGTGAGCATTGCTGTGCACAGTAAAGCTTAATGTGATGCAATCAATACTTTCAATGCTACACTGTCAAGGTTACAGGGGAGGAACAGCACATGTGTTTAGTCCATGTGTGAAAATCTGTTCTGTGTGATGGTAGGCTGGATAAATTGTGTTTTTTCTCAAATGGTTACAAGAATGTGGTTTTGGGCTGTGCGTATGAAATTCATAAAATCTGATAAATGAGCGAAGGATCAGATATAATAACGCTATATTAGTTGTGTCGTGAAGTCCTGTGGAAAATAAAGATGTTGCTGTCTTTACATGAGAGTGAATTGAAGTGCTTGAGGACACGTATCTAACACTGTCGTGTGTATAACATGTCCATTCCAGTGTGTCAAAAGCAAGCTGTGCTAATAATCAGCGCACACTGAAGTTGCCGTGGGCTCAGTGCACACAACAGCAGCAAGTCAGCTATGAAGGAGGACGAGAGAAGAGGAATATGTGTATGTGTGTGACTTTAGTCCAAGCTTCTATGCGCTACGGAAAATTACGCAGGAGAGAGGCTGTGCTGACGTCAGAGAGTGTGTTGCTGATGCAGACACTGGAAAGCCAGTAAGTAAGAACAGCCAGTCTCCCTAGACCAGCCTTCCTCCATTCACCCACATTCTCTGTCGTGAAGCAGCGAAGGCTTGGAATCGGTCCTTACCAGAGAGTGTGAATCATAAGTAAAGGCTTCCAAGGTAGCATGATGTAGAAAGGGAGAGAGAGAGAGGGAGGAGCAGATGTGGATGTGGAACTGCTGCTGGCTTTGAGAGGCAGTGATAACGCAGACACCCCCCTCCACTGCCTCTCTAATTCATGCTGAACGTGCTTGTCATTCAGATCCAAGGCTCTGCGTGTGTCAGAAAATCCTCCGCAGTGGGAGAAAAAGAGAGAAGTGGAAAAAGAGATGGAAAGAGAGACAAGTACAACTCGAGAAAATGCTACAATAAAGGGCTCTATTTCTCAGTATCTTTAGTAAGTGAAGAGCTAATAATATGCTTTTATGTCGACTATTAACCTCCATAGTGAAGCCTGAAACACCCCTAGATGTTACCATGGACACACTCTAATCCCTACACACTGACATTGATTGATACTTCCTCCCTAACATTGGATTCATGACAGTTTCTAATGGCACCATTAATAAATCATTACAAGCTAACATCAGTGTGTGCCAGCTACATCCGTCGAGGCAGGGTCACTGAGTTCGTCCCTATAGCTGTGGCTCCTGCCCAGCAACCCCCCCTGTCAGGGCCGCGCCCTGCCCTGGCACACTTTCTGCTACATTATATCCCTCACCCAGTTCCCAGGCATTCATGTGGGTAGAGAGAGGCAAGGAATCAGGGCGGGGATGGAGATGGGCCCACGTGCTGCAAGGCCTTGTAACCCAGTAACTGCAATAAAGGTATATCAGATTTTTTTGCAGCACAGTATCCTCTCTCTCCACGGCGTGAGCCTCACCGTGACTTGTTTTCTCAAAGACGCCCCTCCAGCGCTTCGCGGCCGCAGAGCAGAGCGCCCCAGGCTTCGTCCAGCAGCGGGAAGAGAGGCTAGTACACCACACACACACACACACCACTGTCCCCTGTCAAAAGTTATTCCCCACTGTTTGTCATCAGGCCTCTTTGCCACTCGTTATGAGCGCCATGGCATCGAACATAATGAGCCTGAAGCTCCGTGTGGAGCCGGGACGTGTTGTTTTGTACTATACGCCGCTGTAGGCAAAGGAGGTGTTGGAAATTTATCACAAGTTTCAGGATTTTCGGCAGGATTTTCCACCATTCAATCAGGCTTTCACCGTCTGAAGGGACATGTACACACATCTGCTCATAGCTTAGCCAATACGAATGCATGGTCTCTCTGAAATAACCTGTGATAGGCTAAAGTCTACCGTCACAGGATAGATTTTCTGAAGCCTGAAAACAGAGGCAAGAGGGGGGGGCTGAAGTAGAGGTCTGCTCTCAGACCACTTGAATTACAATATGCTGCACGGTTAATATGGCATTTTTGCCCAATGACGCCAAAAGAAAACTGCCTACCCCAGCTTTAACTATAGTTTATTTGCCATAAACATAATCTTTTCCTAACCTTAACCTTAGCAGCGTTGCCATGCAGAGATACTGCTGATAAAATTGAGAACTAAAAACAATATTAGGATTAGCCGTAAAAAATCTTATTTGCACTTTTCGACCAAACTGTTCCAGGAACTATGGAACCACAGAAAATAAACTCATTAAACTAGGAACTAAAAGAAATTTCTGCACATTTCTGTGTGCATTTCCACTGCATCTGAACAACCGTTAAGATTAGGCAAACTCGACCGATGACGGATCAAAAATCGATGGTTTTTCCACAGGAAACAACACAGTGTACACAGCGTAGTGTTGTTCGTTGTATTTACTGAAGAACGACTCTGATGTTTCAGTGGATGTAATGAGTTATTTCTTTCTGCTTTGGTATGTAACTGCAATGAAACAACCAGCAAATTAAGTTTTATTTGTCATGTTTACGGCTTTTGGCTTCACTTGCTCTCTCTTTCTTTCACTTTACTTGCTCTATTTTTTAACTAGTCGGGAAACCGACAGCATAACTTTGTCTTTAAGTTAAAAAACATCACAGGAAATGTCCACCCCTTGTCCTAATGTTGATACTAGTGACTCCCAGAACTTCCTAGCTGTACACAAGTTGAAGCAGCCACTTGGTCTGTTTGGCATGTGGAGCTATCTTAGAGGAACTAAATGATGTCCTTGGTTCCTCCAGTTGAAACGAAGGTAAAGTTTCTGAGTTCCTCAAAAGGTTCTTGGTTACTGAATGATGGTTTTGCAAAATCGTCCAGTATTGACATTCTTGGGTGTGGGTGATAGGATTCAATTTTTGCCACCTGTTCTTATTGCAAACAAAGCCACTTACTGATAAATCTCAGCACACACACTGTAGTTATTTTATCAATTCTATTATATTATGATAGCTATCATTTAGAGTAGACATTTATCAGATTGCCTCCTATTTATTATTATATTATTTATTATTTTGTGGACACAAGTGCACACAGACTCTACAGTCTATACCTATTCAATCTAATGAATCAATGAAGTGGACAGACGTGGGCAGGACTCTTTTGTCTCCTCATGTTGCTGCATTTTGCCTAATTACTTCCATTTATTTATGTCATTGGTTGTGCAGCCAATCATTGGTTGATTCTAGCAGTGCGGCAAGCAGAGTTTAATTTCCTTGGATGTTTAGGGCACTATGAACTGACTGATGATAATCAGAAGATGAGACCTCAGGGAAATGACACAAATTGCACAAGAGACACGTTGACAAAAGCAAAGAGATGAAGTACAGTACAATAAACTTGGAAAGAGGAAATGTTCTACCATTAAAGGTTTCTGTAGGGTATATTGTTTGTATCCTTGAGGCCTAACAAATGTGGTGAATGTATTTCCTTACATTGTTCACATCCATGTTTTCTAGCTAGCAGGATTCTTCTTCTTTATTCTTGCCTTTGTTGGTGCATGACCGCCACTAACTGTCATTCTGTTCAATGGTGTGAAATCATCGACATGAATGTGTCACCTATGTGCATGTGCATCTGCGTCAGTACAGAACAAACAAAACCCACTCATAAAAACATTGCTCATTAGTGCTACTAGAGGTCAAAAACTCCACAGGACACCTTTAAATTGATTTTCACTATCTTGATTAGAAGTGTTCAAGTCTTAAAAGTGGGACAAAAATAAGGACATACTCGAGCTAGAACAAGTACATGCACAACCTACTTGCAAGTGTGGAAGATTTCCTGCTGAGATCCATGCGGCAGTATGTTGTGTGCATTTTTAATTTTGTCTTTCTATCTTTAACTACAAACACTTCAATTTGGTTGCACACCAACATAGTAAATCCCACGCAATATAGGTGAAATTTACCAGAGCAGCCATGTCAGGCAGATGTTGAGGAAGCTGTTTAGACTCACATATGTGCCTCAACAAAGATCCAGTGACATTTCCTGGCATGTCTATTGTGCAAAGCTGAAGGAACTGTAACTGTCCTTTATGGTGCACTACATTGTACATCACCTTTGTGTTACAATACCCAACTATCGACTCAAGCAAGATCAGTGAAGTGTATCAGCATCTGCACTGTCCACTTTTTGTTTGGGGTGGTCAGTCGATAGGAACACATCATCCTCAACTCCGCCCATGGAGATAACATGTTTTATCTGTGTTTTACTTGAAGAGCACCTGATGTTTTGAGATGATGCTCTTTTATTCTTGAGATTCAGTGAGGTGCTGATTGCATTGTATTTGTGCACAATAATGAGCTCAATAACAGTGGATAGACACTTCACCACTTACACGTCCCGTCCTGATAACTAATGTGTCTCTCCATCCTGCCTCTTCCATCCTTTTGCAGTTTTAGTAGCTTTTTCTGTTTCTCTCATAACTGCACCAGTCAGCTGCTTCTCAAATATGATCCAAAGCTTTCATGGTTGTGAGGAAGCAATTATGTTGTACTTTTCCACGAGGAAGCAAGGTTTCAGCCAAGCACGCCACAACCAACTTGGCCTCTAAAACAGACCATTCAATGGAGCATGGGAATCTACCATGCAAAACAGCTATAAAGCAAAATGTTGTTTTTTTTTCAATAAAAAGCTAAAATTAGACTGCAGTTTTGCGCAATGAGAGAGAGAGAAGCATCCTGGAAACAGCAGCCCTGCAGGTCACCAGTTTGACCCTTAACCTTAACCCCTGGTCCTTAATTGCCTATGGTCATGCCCATCTCTCCTCATAGGGCACTTTAGTAATTTTCTTAATTTGGTTTTGAGGGAGATAATAAGGATTTAATCGTGGGCTGACCCCTCCCCCATGTCCCAGTCCTTACACACACACACACACACACACTGACAGGTCCTGGTCTCAGGAGACTTATGAAGAGAGGCAGAGCCGAGCAGGTCTGGAATTCACTGATTATCTCCAGATTTCCCCAGAGGGCTCACAGCTCAAGAATGTCTTCAAAGTTTCTGTTTTCAACAAGAGACTTAATACCTAAATAGAAATGTAATTGTTGTTTCTATGTCAGTCCTTAAAAGGACATAATTCAATTCATGTAATGCTTTGCGTACAAGAGCCATAGTGCTTTTTTTGTGTGAATTTGATATTGCCTGGTGATTTGGATTAATCCTAAAAGAGTGGATCTGGATTGAAATATGGGATGCCAACACTAATTCATGGTTGTAGTGGAGGATAAACACATTAGAGCCACCAGCTTTTAACATCTGAAAAGGTGTTTTCGCACATCTTGTGGGGCTTTTACACCGCTTTTAAATAGGTGAATACACTGTCTTGGAAATTTTGGGATTGTTTGTTTTGTACTGCGTCAGAGCACAGCATCTTCATGAGTGGTCAGACCATGGGTATTAGGCAATTAAGCCAACAAAGTATTGAATTATTGCCAATTCCATGGGGCAAGAAAGAGTGATGCCATGGTCACACCTCTCGGCAGCCGGCCTCGACCGAGTCCCTTTGACTTTTAAGCCATGCTAACGGCATGAAATGGTGAGAGTAAAGTCGGTTGGTTGGTCTACCTCTTTGGTCCAGACTGAAATATCCCAATAACTATACAGTGGATTGCCATAAAATACAGTACAGACATTTATGGTCCACAGAGGATGAATCCCACTGACTTTGTTAATCCTCTGACTTTTCCTCTAGCACATAATCTTAGTTAACATGCTAGAATGCTAACATTTGCTAATTAGCACCAAACACAAAGTACAGCTGAGGCTGATGGCAATGTCATAGGTGTTTAATGTACTTGGTCATAAACCAATACACATTATTTCCTGCCTCCCCTGCTTTTCACCACATTGTGCAAAAAAAAAAGAAAAAAAGAAAGCAGTTTTGGTCTGAAGATGTTGAATAAAATAACATGAAAGTAAGTAGCTGTGAGCTCGTTTTCCCAATGTGTAGTGTCACTGATGCAGCGTCCTTGAAATCCTCCTCAGGACTAAGGGATTTTTCATGTGATCCTAAATCATTCAGCAGTAGAGGTGACCGGGATATAAGATAAGATAAGATAAGATAAGATAAGATAAGCCTTTAATTGTCCCACAGCTGGGAAATTTTCAGTGTTACAACAGCCAGAAAAAGTGTCTTATATAGAACTACAATAATAAAATATAATAAAATACAATAAAAATAAATAGAAAATAGTCCTGTACACAGTAAAGACAGTAATAATAATAGTGTGACTGAGTGCATTTGTAAGTATGAACAATAGATAAGATAAAAATAAAAATATTGCACATATATAATATACATGTACATGAAAGAATTACACAGCAACAGATAAAGTAAATAACATCATGAATAAAAAAATATGTATTAAGATAATGCACAGCAGCAGATGAAGTAAAGTAGTGAACAGTCTGCTTATTGACAGTCAATGTAGATTACCGGGAGCTGTACTGATTATAGAGTCTGACAGCAGCAGGCAGGAAGGACCTACGGTACCTCTCCTTCAGACACCGAGGGTGGAGCAGCCGGTCGCTGAAGGAGCTGCCCAGTGCTGATAGAGTGACATGTAGGGGGTGGGAAGTGTTCTCCAGTAGTGATGATAGCTTGGCCACCATTCTCCTGCCTCCCACCACCTCCACTGGGTCCAGAGGGCATCCAAGGACAGAGCTGGCCTTCTTAATCAGTCTGTCCAGTCTCTTCCTATCCCTGGAAGAGATGCCACTGGCCCAACATGCCACCCCATACAAGACGGCTGATGCCACCACAGAGTCATAGAAAGTCCTCAGGAGCGCACCCTGCACTCCAAAAGACCTTAGTCTCCTGAGCAAAAAGAGACGGCTCTGGCCCTTCTTGAACAGAGCGTCCGTATTGTCTGACCAGTCCAGTTTGTTGTTCAAGTGAACACCCAGATACTTGTACGATCTCACAATTGTCCGGTCCCTGGATGTTCACTGGTGTAGGTGGAGGGAGTTTGCGCCTGCCGAAGTCCACCACGAGCTCTTTGGTTTTACCCGCGTTGATCTGGAGGTGGTTCTGCTGACACCAACCCACAAAGCCCTGGGTCAGTTCTCTGTACTCCCTATCATCCCCGTTGGTGATGAGGCCGATGATGGCAGAGTCGTCAGAGAACTTCTGCAGGTGACAGTTCGAAGTGTTATGGGTGAAGTCCGCTGTGTAGAAGGTGAACAGGAAAGGCGCCAGAACGGTTCCCTGTGGAGCCCCTGTGCTGCAGAGAAGTGTGTCAGACACACAGTCCTGTAACCTCACATACTGTGGCCGGTTTGTGAGGTAGTCCAGGATCCATGCTGCCAGGTGATGGTCCACCCCAGCGTGCTCCAACTTGTCCCCCAGAATCCTGGGCTGGATGGTGTTAAAAGCACTGGAGAAATCAAAAAACATGATCCTCACAGTGTTTCCATGTACACATTTCAAACAGTTCTTTCTGTTTGTCTTCATCTCTGCATCTCTATTGCTCTTACTCATTCCCTGTCTTGCCTATGTGTGTGTGTGTGTGTGTGTTGAGTCATGCAGGTCAAAATTTGGAGTAGAAACTGAAATATTAGAAATAAACACACTATTACATATCCCCACAACATATTTATGAAATACACATGTAAAAAATGACATTTATATAAACATTTTGCATATATACACGCAGACACCCACGCCCATTACTGCGGACAAGTACCATCTCCAGCATGGCTTCCCCCATCATTTCACTCCTCTCCTCTAGCTGTGATCTGATTGGCTGGTGGATGGGTGAGGCTAACTGCAGAGGCAGAAACAAGGGGAGGGGGGCACACACACACACAGAGGGAATCCCTCCTTTTTGCTATTAAACACACATCCCATTTTCAGTTCCACACCACTATTAAATTATTCACAGCACAACCAGATATGATGAGGTGCTTTTGGGAATCTCTGAGCTTCTCATTTTTGAGAGTTTCACCGTATTTTACCTTTGCTAAGAGGAGTTTGGGATTTCTATCTGCCAAAGTGAGATTCCCACCAGTGTGTTATTAATAGGGAAGTCTCAGGTTTAGTGCTGATGGTTATGCATAGTTATGCCTTCACAGTGTAAGAAGACCCGCACTGGGGTGCAGCTGTCGAGTGCAGACATTAGGTCAGGTTTCACTACTGATGTATGTGTGTGTCTGCACCAAAGCTGGCATGAGGGAGCCCCCAGCGGAGCCAGAGAGGCTCATCGGGAAGCATTTCAAATTCATCTGTTTGGAGTTTGTGTGTGTGTGTGTCAGTGGGAATATACACACTGAAAGGAGCTGAAAGGGGCACGACGACCTTTTATATCTCATCTGTGCCATTTGGGATGAACCCAATGAAAGGATGATGATGTTAGGTCTGATCAAATAACATTGCTGAAGGTCGTTGATTACAATGCTACAAGACATTGTAGCAGAGGGCCCCCTGGTAGTCAACCGTGGGATTGTATGAAGTTTCATTATTTTGACAAAAAAGCAATGAAAATTAGTTCATCCATCCATTATCTTCATCCAGCCAGTGGCATCACTAGAAAGACTAAATCATGTGACACAACAAGCCAAGTATCATTCAATAAGGTGCTCTTGTGGCACATGCTCATTGCGTTGACGCAGTCTGGTGCGCTCTGTCTACGTACGTTTGTTTGTTTGCTTGAAAGTTTTTGCTTTACGGTCGATTTAACCTTGATAACAAAATCATTATTCATTTATCATTTTTTTATTCATCTGTATTTATTTTGGCTTGTCTTGGCAAAACACAACAGTGATGTGAATATGTGCAATTTGCCTTTCCCGCACTGCAAAGCCAACTGTACTGCAGCCTTACTAATAATAACTGAGCTGTAATATGAATGGAGACGTCCATATATGGCAAAGGAGCCACGGAGGCAGGGACCTGTGGAGTTATCTCATGCCCAATGGTCACGGGTGACATCAGTGTCATGCTGACCCTGCACTAAAAAGGCTGGGACACTCTCTCTGTTTGTACATACCTTCTCTCACTCTACCCTAAGCTGCTGCATGCATATGGTGCATGTGGGTCTTCGTCATTTCCAAAGGTCTGACCGTCAGCAGCTCTGGGAGAGAGAGAGAGAGAGAGAGAGAGAGAGAGAGAGAGTCACGAGAAGGGCGGGGTGGGTGCATTGTGGCCCAGCCAGCTCTGCGTGGTGCCATAAACTGTAAAGAGCCTACAGCATGGCCATGCCGCAAATGTTACCACGAGGAATGTGAGGAATGATGAGGACCGGTGTGAGAGACTCGTGGATCCTGTCAGCTCTGATAAGATCATGTGAGACATTCTGGCTTTGTTTTTTGTTTTAGGTCAGATGATTACAGTGATGTGTGTGTGTGTGTGTGTGTGGTTGTGGTATTTCTTTATCAGGTGACAGTGGCCAGGCCATCAGTTAGATAAGTATAATGATCAGCTGATTCCTTAGCCCCTATTTTTGGAAGGGCGTGTGTTCCACACTGTAGCTGGCCACAGTTACATTCAGCAGTCTGACAGGCCTTTGCCCCTGATAATAGATTTACTCTCATTATATACAATCTATTGTAATTTGACCCAAAAAATGGCCTGATCAAGTATACGTAGTAGTAGTATATGTTCAATTTTCTCCATTTAACCCATTAAAAGAAGAAAACTAACATTGCAAACATGCGCACAATGACAATGCTAACATGCTGATGTGTAGCAGAATATGTTTACCATGGTCACCATCTTAGTTAACATGCTAGAATGCTAACATTTGCTAATTAGCACCAAACACAAAGTACAGCTGAGGCTGATGGCAATGTCATAGGTGTTTAATGTACTTGGTCATAAACCAACATCAGCATGCTAACATGATCACAATAACAGTGCTGAAACGCTTGTGTGTAGCAAGTAGAAAGTTTACCATGTTCACAATCTGACCTCGGGGTGTTAGCATGCTAATATTTGCTCATTAAGACTAAACATAAGCAGCTGAGGCTGATGTGAATTTCATTACTGTAGTTTGCAGTTTTGCTGGGGACCATGAATGTCTGTACAAACCCTGGAGCTACGTCGCTAAAATCACATCAGTGAGTCACACCTTTGCATTCGTAGCTAAAAATAGTCCCCAAACACTTTTTACTCCTGTTTGCGTTGCACCTGGTAGCTTGGAGCTCACATAGAGGGTACAGATTGTTGGTTTTGGTCTTTTAATGAGATTTGTTGACGATAGCATAAATATAGAATATCGCCAGCCTATTCTTTAATAATCCTTTACTGGCATCACTGTTTTATTCAAGAGTCATTACTTAAATTGCAAAATAGACCTGTACTACAACTGTTGTGGTACATGTGTCTTTTATTAGTGCTATGAACTAACTTCAGCAGTAGTTGATCAAAGATACGCTCGACAGAGGGAGGAAGGGACGGCATTTGTTTATGCATTTTGCTGACGTGACTGATGTTTGTGCATGCCTATGTTGCGTGCATGCAAAATATATGTTAATTATGCATATTTGCCCTATATATTATGTATATGTATCAGTGATAATTTAAACATGACTTTGTAGGATTTTATCTCAACCAACTATACTGTAGCTTAGATAATACATATTCCTCCCGACCAAGTGGTCTCCTTTGGGCTGACACCGTACTGCACACAGTTTGATGCATTTTTGACAGAGTAGCCCTGAAATTTTGTGTTAACGTGTTTGAAGCTGCAAGATAAAAATGCAGCCACTATGTATTGTCATGTACAGACAGCATCTATGAATGGGACAAGAAAGCTGACATAGTCGTTTGTTAATGAAGGCTTCCACACAGTAACAGAAAGTGGCAATTTAGTCTCCCTATAAAGAGGCAAATAAGCTGTGTGAATGAAATAATTTGAAACCATCAATACAAACTGTTTACAATATATTAATCATCATCATCATCATCATCATCTATATTTATAATTATTTTCTGTGTCCCACTCAGACACAATTTTGGCACTGAAATGAAAAATCTCCAGCTGTTTGGTCTGCTAAACTGCTAATCTGTGGCATAGTGGCTGAGGATATCCTCTGATGCATGTGCATGAAAACACACACACCTATCTGTTCTGTTTCCATGGCTACCTGGCTTTTTATTAACCCTTCACTTGGTAGATTATCTCAGTTTCAAAGTCATGTAGACAGCCAATTATGTGTTTTCATATGTATGCACACCCCATCGGCAAGAACAAACAAATTATGAAGTAAATTGCTGATGAACGTCAAATGAATTGTATGTTCTATTTTCCCTGAGAAGACAAATATCTCTCTGAAATCATTTGGAGCACTAAGTAAACTTTACACAGCGTTAATTGTGTTTGATGTAGCTTTTGAGTCAAACATCATTAAACGTCCAGGCGTAATCGTCTCTCTTTCCTCTTCACCACTGCCAACTTATCCACCTTGATTTGCCCTCCCACTCTCCTTGACCTATTATTTTCCTCTCCATTTGTATTCATCTTCTTGGTGTAAACTCATTTCAATTCAGTTTTATTTATATAGCGCCATATCATAACAAAGTTATCTCAGGGCACTTTTTCGAATAGAGCAAGTCTAGACCGACTCTTTATATTTACAGACACCCAACAGTTCCCACCATGAGCAAGCACTATGCGACAGTGGCAAGGAAAAACTCCCTTTTAACAGGTAGAAACCTTGAGCAGAACCAGGCTCAAGGTGGGCGGTCATCTGCCTCGACCGGTTGGATTGAAGGGGGAGGGGGGGAGCGGGAGAGAGAGAGCAGGAGGAAAGAGAACACACAGCAGCACAATACAGCTCCACACAGGGATACAAGGCAATAGATATGGCAATGGCATTGATGTTAACACCAACAGAAACAACATCAAGAGCAACATTATAATAGCAATACTAATAACAAGAGCAACAACAGCAATAGCAGCAGCGGGTGCAGAGCAGGAGCACGGGGGCAGCAGGTGGCAGCAACTACAGACCCAGACTCTACAGCTCCGGAGGCAGAAATACCTGCAGAAAGCAACAGAAGGGGAGAGAGAGAGGAGAGAAAGCACACAACTACGGGAAGAAGTTGAATTAATAACAAGCATTGATGGGATATGAGGGCGTACAGATGGAGAGGAAGAGGAGGAGAAAGGAGCTCAGTGCATCATAGGCTAGATAGATAAGCTTTATCAAAAAGGAAAGTCTTAAGCCTACTCTTAAATGTGAGGAGGTTGTCCGCCTCCCGTACACAAACTGGGATCTGGTTCCACAGGAGAGGAGCTTGATAGCTGAAGGCTCTGGCTCCCATTCTACTTTTAGAGACTCTAGGAACCACAAGGAACCCTGCATTCTGGGAGCGCAGTGCTCTAGTGGGGTAATAGGGTACTATGAGCTCTTTAAGATATGATGGTGCCTGACCATTTAGGGCTTTGAAGGTGAGGAGAAGGATTTTAAATTCTATTCTGGATTTTACAGGGAGCCAGTGTAGAGAAGCTAATATTGGAGAAATATGTTCTCTTTTCTGGTTCTTGTCAGTAAACGTGCCGCAGCATTCTGAATCAGCTGGAGAGTCTTAAGGGATTTATTGGGGCAGCCTGATAATAGAGAGTTGCAATAGTCCAGCCTAGACGTAACAAATGCATGGACTGGTTTTTCTGCATCTTTTTGATATAGGATGTGCCTGATTTTTGCAATGTTACGTAAATGAAAAAAGGCAGTTCTTAAAGTTTGTTTTATGTGGGAGTTAAAGGACATATCCTGATCAAAGATAACGCCAAGATTCCTTACGGTTTCGCTGGAGGCCAGGGCAATCCCATCTAGAGAAACTATATCTTTAGATAATGTGTTTCGAAGGTGTTCGGGGCCAAGTACAATAACTTCGGTTTTGTCTGAGTTTAACATCAGAAAATTGCAGATCATCCAGGTTTTTATGTCCTTAAGGCATGCTTGAAGTTTAGCTAATTGATTGGTTTCATCTGGCTTGATTGATAAATATAATTGGGTATCATCTGCATAACAATGAAAATTTATGGAGTGCTTCCTAATAATATTGCCTAAAGGAAGCATATACAAGGTGAATAGAATTGGTCCAAGCACAGAACCTTGTGGAACTGACTGACTTTGGCGTGCAAAGAGGATTCATCATTAACGTGTACAAACTGATATCAATCTGATAAATAGGATTTAAACCAGCTTAGTGCAGTACCTTTAATGCCAATTAAATGTTCTAGTCTCTGTAATAGAATGTGATGGTCAATGGTATCGAATGCAGCTCTAAGATCTAGTAAGACAAGTACAGAGACAAGTCCTTTGTCTGATGCAATTAGAAGGTCATTTGTAACTTTCACCAGTGCTGTCTCTGTGCTATGATGCACTCTAAATCCTGACTGAAAATCCTCAAACAGCTTGTTGTTTGAGGACTAGATGGAGCATGACAGTTGTTGTGTAGAAAGTCACACAACTGATTGGCGACTGCTTTCTCAAGGACCTTAGAGAGAAAAGGAGGGTTAGATATAGGTCTATAATTTGACAAAATCCCTGGATCAAGAGTGGGCTTTTTAAGAAGAGGCTTAATTACAGCTACTTTTAAAGGACTGTGGCACATAGCCTTTTAATAAGGACAGATTGATCATATCTAGTAAATAAGTGCTAACTAAGGGTAAAATTTCTTTAAGCAGCCTAGTTGGGATGGGGTCTAAGAGACACGTTGATGGCTTAGATGAGGAAATCATGGAAGTTAGTTGATTACGGTTGATGGGAGAAAAGCAGTCTAAATGTACAGGTTTTACAGTTGTTTCTAAGGTTCCTGTGTTTGAAGATAAGTCAGTACCAACTGAGGGCAGGAGGTGCTGAATTTTGTCTCTAATAGTTAGAATTTTATCATTAAAGAAGCTCATAAAGTCATTACTACTGAGGTCTATAGGAATACATGGCTCAACAGAGCTGTGACTCTCTGTCAGCCTGGCTACAGTGCTGAACAGAAACCTGGGGTTGTTCTTATTTTCCTCTATTAATGATGAGTAGTAAGCTGCTCTGGCATTACGGAGGGCATTCCTATAGATTTTAAGACTAACTTGCCAGGCTAAACGTGATTCTTCCAGATTGGTGGAACGCCAATTCCTTTCAAGTTTTCGCGATGTTTGTTTTAATTTGCGGGTTTGCGGGTTATACCATGGAGCTAACCTCCTCTGTTTTATTATCTTCTTTTTTAGAGGGGCGATAGAGTCGAGTGTTATTCGTAGTGAGCCTGCAGCACTATCAACAAGATGATCAATTTGGGAGGGACTAAAGTTAGTATCGGAGTCGTCTGTTATATTGAGACATGGAACTGAATTTAATGCCGATGGAATCACTTCCTTAAATTTAGCTACAGCACTATCAGATAGACATCTAGTGTAGGAATGTTTGCCTAATGGCGTGTAGTCCAGTAATAGGAATTCAAAAGTTAATAAAAAATGGTCTGATAAAAAAGAATTCTGTGGAAAGACTATTAGATGTTCAATTTCAATGCCATAAACAAGAACAAGGTCGAGGGTGTGGTCAAAACAGTGAGTGGGTTTATGTACACTCAGACAGAAGCCAATCGAATCTAGTAATGAGATAAACGCAGCACTAAGGCTATGATTTTCTACATCCACATGAATATAAAAATCACCTACAATAATTATTTTATCTGTTTTAAGGACTAAACCTGATAAGAACTCTGAGAATTCAGATAAAAATTCAGAGTACAGTCCAGGAGCTCGGTACACTATAACAAATAGAATTGGCTGTAGTGTTTTCCAGGTTGGGTGTGAAAGGCTAAGAACAAGGCTTTCGAACGAGTTATAATTTAATTTAGGTTTAGGTTTGATTAATAGACTTGAGTCGAAGATGGCTGCAACTCCACCTTCTCGGCCTGGGCCTCGAGGAATGTGAGTATTAACGTGACTGGGGGGAGTGGATTCATTTAGGCTAACATATTCACCTTGACACAGCCAGGTTTCACTGAGACAAAATAAATCAATATTATGATCTGATATTAGATCGTTTACTAGAACAGCTTTAGATGACAGAGATCTGATGTTTAAGAGTCCACATTTAATTCTACTATTTTGTTGTACTGTTGCAGTGGAGGTTTTACTTTTTATTAGGTTTTTATGTGTAACTCCTCTTCTGTTTGCTTTTGATTTAAATAATTTAAGTGGTGGGGGGGGCAGACAACCTCTCTGTGGAGTTTAGGGTGGGTAACTGCTCTAATGGAAGCGCAGAGAAGCGTGTAGGACTGCCTTGACTTAAGTGTTCTCTCTTCAAGAACACTTAAGTCAAGGCTGAGACAAGTCTAAGAAGGAACAGCTCAGAGTCTTACCTTGTGAGGCAGCTGGATTTGCGAGATCACACAATAATCCATCTTCCCAGGCTTCAAGTTATGCACTTGAAGCCAATCAGCGTCCCATAAAGAACTACCAGCAGCTATTGGTGTGGTTTAGGTGTGATGACTGCAACTCTTTTTTCGAAAACAACAATGGCGGCTCCTAAAGAGGTTAGCATAGATGCTGCTATATGGAGCTTTTTTCCTATCTTTAATCAAGAGCGTGGTCTTTCAGTTTGAGAGCATGTTTTATTGATTTCATGTTAATATTTTGTAATACTCTCTCTCAAAACCCTGCTCTCGCAAACAGATAGCCCCTGCTTGCACTTGGATTTGCTCTGCTTCTGTTCAAACTGGATGCTTGCACTCAGATATATTGTTGCTTGCGCAGATTTCCTGCGCTCTCCCTCAAAACCCTGCTCTCGCTCTCAGGCTGCTTCTGTGCGCTCGTGAAACGTCTGCTCTCAGATTTCTGCTCTGCTCTTGGATTTTTTTGTGCAACAAGCCTGTCAAAATTCCCCAACCAATAGAATGCCAGCTGTAGTGGTAACCAATGAAACGATTGCTGCCTCGTTGCGGGCGCGTTCGCTTTACTTCTTGCAGCATCCCGCAGGGGCGTTTCTCTTTAAGCTGGTTAATCCCCTCCCGCCCTCCACGGCTCTATTATATGTACAGTTAATATATATAACAGCGCCCGTACTTTTTCTTTTACTATAATACTTAATATTATATACCGTATAAGAGCGCCCGCACTGTTTATTTTACTGTAATAGCTAGTAGCCGGAAAACAACGTCACCTTTATGACTCAGGAGCTTGCGGATTGCTGGACAACATGGACCACCAAAGTCAAGGACCTCAAGTAAGTTTTTTACTTTAATGGTGCTATTACTAAACGTTTTTATGAAATTGTTTTATTTTGCCATACTTTGTACGCTGGCATGGATGTCCTGAATCAACGTCAGCTCCTGCTCATTGACAAACATAGTGGCGCCTGTTTTGTTGTTAGTTGCCTAGCAACAGTGTTGCCATAACATACAACGCTCGAAAGCCAAGGATATTATCATGGATGTATAATAGTAATAGCACCATTAAAATAAAAAACTTACTTGAGGTCCTTGACTTTGGCGGTCCATAGTGTTTTCCTCTCACCGGCCTCCCGTCGGTGTGCTATACAGCTATTATTAGATATAGCTATCATAGTAAGTCTGTTGTGATGAACCTATGATGCAGGGGGGCTTAATTCTCTTGACTTTACTATCCTAAATAATGTGAATGCAACCCTAAAACTCTGTTATACTTATTTCGACATTGTCCTTATGCACAAACTATAGAAAGATATTACATTAGTCACTGATAACATTGTCGCTGACTTATTATTCATATTTTTGGAAAATTTACTATTTGGTTTCAAGGTTTTTGGTTAAGAAATAATAATCACAATGTATTTAATTATAATATTGGACAAATACCATATCCACAAATCAAAATATTCAAATTCAAAACCCTAAGCGCTGTCAATACTATTTGCTGTTGTTAATGCTTGATCATTGATTCGCACATATACTGTAAATCTAACGCACCCATTATCAATTTTATTAGTTGTAGCTGTGTTGCTTACATTATACCGATGTCAGCCTGGCATGTTTTTAGCCTTTTATAATGTTTAATCTTAAAAGGTAGCAAACTCACAATAGTGGTCTGGTATAAATTTGCACTTGAATATTCAAAGTGATACAGTACAAAGTGGCATACTGAACGTGGTGTAGTGAAGAGTAACAAAAGAAAACAGCAGACAATGCCTTTACTGTAAACAAGCTGCCCACTTGAATTGCCTTTGGTTTAAAACAATTTCAACATGCAAAAGTGCAGAACAATGAACTACAATTTAAATAAAATAACTTAGATAAACAGTATACGCCTTAGAATATGTGTTTCCTGGCTTTTCTGGAGGCAAAGTCCTTTATGACATCACTGTAAGAGATCTGACAGCCAACTTTGTTGTTGGTACTAATTAGTGCAAGTCCACTCAGTCTTTCTTGTGCCATGGAAGATCTCAAGTAGTTCAGACGCAGCAGTCACAGACTCTCCTGTGACTGTATTCGGACAGGACAGATGACCACTCAGCTGGGTCACCTGGAGGAGCTGCTGATCCATGGTGCAGGCTGGAAGTAGATGTGACATCAATCTCAGTGACCACAGACGTAGAAGGACCTATAGGGAAATGAAATGAATAATTAAAATACAGGATATTCTACAGTAAACTGAGCAAATAAAAAGGCTGCTGTGCTGTTAACTTACCAGCCACATCAGCTGAGGTTGGAACAGACACAGAACAGACAGTAGGATCAGTGGATGCAGATGTTGGTAAGTGCTCCTCACCTGCAGAGAAGGATGGACCTAAGATGAAAAAAGAAAAAAAACCTAGCCATGCTATGTCATATTAAAAGGTAATGTGTCTGTCAACAACAAAAAAGATCTCACAAAAGGCATGGTTTATCCATATAAATATATTGTTGAAAACTCACCTGCTGTATTGGCATTAGTTGAGGAGGTGAACTGCAGTGCTGCATGTACAGTGGCAAGATCATCACTGACACCTGAGAAGGTATCAGGGGCAGGTGGTTGTGCTCCAGCTCGCTCCTGGGGAAGTTTCATCTAGCATGAGTACATAGCTGATGAAACAGAATGAGTTTATTTTACTAACAAAATGATTATACTCAAAGCAAAAAAACTAGCTAATTAAGACCCAAAAATGGTCATGTAAATAATGTAAGGCTGTTATCCATGCCAAGTTTATGGAACTGAAGCTTATTTTCATTACAGAAATATATACCCATAAATGATCTGACTTTGATCCTGTGTCTGCCTGCCCATCCCTGGGTCCAAGGTGTAGGCTATTTTAATGTTCTATGTCATCACACTATTGTTAATTTCAGGGGGCGATTTTAATAAAAAGTGGTAACCACTGCATGCGAATGCATGAATGGGCCAGATCTGCACTCCAAAGGAGAGCTTTTATCAGGCTGTACAATATCACCCACCACTGGATTTGTATGAACTGCAATAATTCGAGCTTCTGTGCTTTGATTACCTGCTATGAAACAACATTACCCTCGCCTAGTCGTACTTCTGCAGGTATTTTGGGGATAGTAATGCAAAAGTAGTGTAATCAGTAACGCATATGACAAAGACAGTAATACTGTAAATGAACTTATTACTTTCAAATGAATATATTTCATTTTGCAAGTGACTTGCCCATCACTGTACCTAGCTACAAGTTATTTTACACAGCAGAAAAAGCTTACTAAGAAACAAATCTATAACTAGTTAATTGAGATATTTTACCAATAATCACAAAATGCTACCGTTATCAGCATCAAGCTCAGTAACGTTACACAAACATGAAAAAGTTAGCTTGCTTTCATTTCAAACCAACTATGAATACCATAGCTACCTATCTATCTATCTGCCAGTTAAAATCAAAATTTGTCCAGCTAGCTAGTTAGCTACCTTGCTATTATATGTACAACTACATGGATTAAGATGTCAAGGCTATTTAGGGATGTTTATTCAAACAGTAACTTTCCTAAGACAAGTTATGCTACCTAAGCTATGTTGTAAACTAACTAGCTAGCTAACGTTAGCTTACGAAAATAGCCTAACTAATGTTAGCATATCGTGTCTTAGGAAAGTTAACGTTCCCTTAAACTGTTCTAAAGCCGTGGAGGGCGGGAGTGGATGAACCTGGTTGAAGAGTAACCGCCCGTGCAGGACGCTGTAAGAAGTAAAGCGAATGCGCCCGCAACATTACATTGGTTGACACTTCAGCTGGCATTCTATTGGTTGGGGAATTTTGACAGGCTTGTTGCACAAAAAAATCCAAGAGCAGAGCAGAAATCTGAGAGCAGACGTTTCACGAGCGCACAGACGCAGCCTGAGAGCGAGAGCAGGGTTTTGAGGGAGAGCGCAGGAAATCTGCGCAAGCAACAATATATCTGAGTGCAAGCATCCAGTTTGAACAGAAGCAGAGCAAATCCAAGTGCAAGCAGGGGCTATTTGAGTGCGAGAGCAGGGTTTTGAGAGAGTATTACAAAATATTAACATGAAATCGATAAAACATGCTCTCAAACTGAAAGACTACGCTCTTGATTAAAGATTGGGAAAAAAACACATACTGCTATAGCATCAGTTATATCAGAACTGAGTATTTCTTCATTGAAAGAAGAGCAAAAGATGGAAAAGATCTTTCCATGGAAAAGATGTTTTCGCTCTTCTGGCTTCGGCTCTCTTACTACGTTATATGGTTCGTTGATCTGATTGGTTGAAGTTACCAGTGATAGACAGATGGGTCATCCAATCACCTGCCAAGTATTTTTTGAAAGTGCTTGCCCTTTCCCAAACAGTTTCCAAGGACAGCTTCTCAGATGGTTCTGTGTAACAAACCATCTGGTGTGTCAGTAAACATTACAGATGTTTAAGGCTTTTTTTCTAAGTGATTTGTTCAATAACATGATACATTTTTTTGAATTTAGAACACAATGGTCTTTATGTTGTAATACATTATATTACAACATGTAATAATTTGAAAGAAAACACAGCTAAAGACAGAAAGAGAAGAGTGAGATGGACCCTGTGAGATCTGAGTTTGTGTTGAAGATGATCAGGGCAGATATGTGGCCAGGTGGGAGCTAACAGTGCTGTGCTGTGGTCTCTGTAACAGTTGGGCTCTGCCACTCGTGACTCATTGCAGGCAATAAAGAGGTGCAAACAGAAAGTAGGCCAAGTAGATATAAAGATACTATATTGCACAGTCTAAGCAAACAATGTGGTTCCTGGGATTGTGGGATTGTGTCCAAACCTCCACTGTCCCTGCAACAATACAAACATCGTACATTTTCACATTGGTCTTAGTTGTAAGTTTATTAAATGACATAATTAAAATGACATTAAGGCCTAGTCCACTGCTTTTCAGGTTAAAATACTACAAAATCTCAGACTTTCTCATCATGAATATTAATGTAACGCATTTTTTAATGTTGAAGACACAAAGAAAGATTTGTTTTCTTGTTTACATCATGCTCTTTTCATAGTGATACATCACCCCTGAGAAGCAAAGCGTTCACTGCCAGTACTGGTACAATGGCTGTAGATAAAGTAACACTGTAATCCACTGAGTGCTCACCTCAGAAGTGTCATGATCTACTTGTCTTGGTCTTCTATGTTAAGAGCGTGGACTCTGTCTGTCTTGGGGTTGACTTCCTGTTTACTTTGAAAATTCGGGTCTTGGTCGGTGGTGAGCACTTTACTTCCAGTCTTTGTTCTCTTTTCCCGCCTGTTTGATTACACTCACCTGTTTCTCATCATCACCTGACTCACTCGGCCAATTATCTCTCTAGGGTACTTATACCAGTTTCTCTCTTAGGTTCTTTGCGCTACTGCAGTCTAGCATTACAGTCTTGTACTTGCTGTCTAGTCAAGATTTTCCTGCCTTGCTACCCAGCCAGTTTTCTGGATTTGTTTGCCTGCTGATGTCTGTATCTGCTGTTTGGAACCTGCACCAAAGCCACAGTAAAGTATGTGCAGTTACTACTTTCCTCGTCTCCTGTGTGTTTCCTGCGCTTGGGTCCTTCTGCTCTCCCAGGTCATTACAAGAAGGGTCAGACTGTAACCTACTGTGCCCAATATCTTAAGGGAAAGTTGTAAGAAAGTCACATTACTTTGTTTTTTAAAGCAATGGAGGAAACTCAAATATCTTCAGTAGCCGCTGGTCTGCTATCACAAGGCTCAGAAAAGGACCTCGGATCATCTAAATCCGGTGTGACCCCCCAAATATTATGACTGCATGGGCATAACAAGAACAAGCATCAATATGAGCACATGTTGGAAAGAATTAGTAGCGGGGGGGGGGGGATAACAGAGATATGGGATCAATTCTGGTTGCACATTAAGCTGAACTTAGAATAGAATTAAGATATGTTAATTAATGATTACATCTTTTGTGTCCATGGTTTTATGTTAAGGGATGGCTGTCTTCTGTTCTGTGTAAATTTCCTGTACTGTATCTGCTCTATGATATGCTGCACTGCTCCAGAAAATAAATACAAATTTGAATTATAAAACAAGAACAAGCCTCGACATATGGATGGATCAGCAGTTGCCATACAACCACTCGAACCTACAAGAAACAACTCAAACCTTTCAGACTTGCACAGCAAAGTGGCTGACAAGGCCTATGACGATTTGTAAGCTACCAGCTCTTCCAATCATTCAACCATAATGAGAATAGCATATTGTGATGTTACACACACATGATTGCTGCTGAATGAACATTTTGTATGTGTGTTCTTATGCAACAGTGCAGTGTTAGCCAGAGGCTCAGGTCAAAATTCGTCATATTCAAGGGGCCCCTTAGCTCATTGGCTGATGTTACAGTAGCCTAATGCATGCAAACATGGATGCCGGGGATCAAATCAAAAGCAGGGTTGTCTTCCTCCACAACCTGAATATTCTTTTGAAAGCAATTTCTGTATTGAGATTTTCATTAAAAATATCAAGCTTGCTACCTGTTTGTTGACAGCACTATAATACAGTGTTTAATTATGGGTCCCTTAATGTGTGAGTCCCAACATTATATCCTGATATGTATAGTTATGTCTGTAATTGTTTGTTTCTAATTATTTCATTTTTTCCCCATTGCATGCCTGTACACGCTTCATACGTATATCCTATGATGGGTGCTCTGACGTTAGCAATAATGCATCCAAAAATAATAATTTTGTTAATGTGGCTTATGTTAACTACCTATCCAACATGCTTACTTCCAGGTTTTCAGGGAATGAAGTTTCAGTCACCTTTCAAATGCTGCACTGCATGATGAGATGTGGAGGTCTGCATTGTACTCATGTTTTATTTATTTTCAAAACATCTTTATTTGTGTCTGCCATTTATATAATAAATAAAACTATTTTAAATAACGATCAAATATTTTATGGCTTACTTATATTTGTACAATTATTTTTTATTTATTTAACATTAGGTAGATGTTGGTTTCTCTCTTTGTCTATCTTTCATCCTGTCTTTCTTTCATACCCCTACCCCCCCATCTCAAGCCCCCAGCATGACCCCCGGGTGATCCGCAGACATTGTTATATCCATTGAGAAGGCGGGCTTTGCACACACACTAGCGGGTTCAACGAGGGCGTTTAAAGGAGGGGCTCCAGGGGGATTGATGTGAGCGTTTTTGGGGGGGAGTGAGGAGGATTGTTCACTCTGTATCTGGGCATGTATTCTGTTCCTCGAGTGCGAGCGACTGGGTGTGACTTTGAGAGCTTGCTGACTTACCGCTGCAGGGTTAACAAGGTAGCCAACCATCAACTGTAACTTTCCAGCGAGGGGTGGGAGGTCGCAGTGCAGAAGTGCACGCTTGTGTGTGTGTGTGTGAGTTAATGTCAGTCATCTTAGTTGCTGTGTAGGCTGCTCTCATGTGCCATTTGTGCTGCAGACGGCAGTTTGGAGAAGGAATCGGTACAAAGACAGGCTCTTTTTGTTTCTTCCTCTTCATCACTTCTCAACCACACCTCCACTCACACACCTTCTCCTCCCCTTCCCCCTGCCCCACTAATTCCCCATCTTCTATCCAACCACTGAAGTCTATACATGTGTACACACACACACACACACACACACACACAAAATGAACATGTATAACACACGGTGCTCTCATTTCATTACTCAACCCTTCAGCTCATTACCACATGGGAATTAACTATTGGAGGACGTGGAGAATAGGTCTGGGATTGGCAGAAGTGTGAGAGCCACAACAGCACCACCATCATCATTAGCATGCCACTCAGGCGAGAGAACCACAAGCACGTGTTTAGTCCTATAGATTTCCATTTTACATGCACACACATTAATACGTAGCAGTACTGTTTACAACTGAATTACCAAGTCACAAATTCATGAAATAAATGCATGAAAAAATCAACGAGGCAGGCGACAAGAAATTAATCTATTGCAGATTTTAAAGCATGTTATCTGATCAGTTGAGATAGCATAATTGGATTTATTGTACAAGCGGGATTGCTTTCTTGTGTGGCTGTATCTAAGAAATTGATCATTTTAAATATGAATGTGTGAATAATTGCACACAGAGAATAATGAAAATAAATAATGGATATATCACTGCATGCATGAGGAGGAAAATTAAGGCTTGTTAACCCTTTCCGTTTCCTGCATTACAGATTAAGTTGCTATAGAAATTAAATTAGTGCAATTTTGTTACTGTAAATCATAAAGGTAGGACACCATTTGTGTGCCTTAGCTTACTACACCAAGATGAAAGCAGAATTTAAACCAGTCCATAACGTAAGGTACTATAAAGGAAGAAAAGACCAAACCTTCTTTCCTTTTATCTCATCTCCACCTTTGGTCGTACATAAACCTGCAGATTTACTGCTAATTGGACTGGAAACACATTTACTACTCATTCTCTATTTCTGAACACGAGGAGTTTTCTTGTGTTAACTACCCTCTAAAGAGAGGTCATCCCCAGGGTCACCCCCCCCCCACCCCCCACTGGGTTTCCAGTCTTTGCTCTACCCTCTCCTCCTTTTAAGACAGGGCATCAGGGTTAAACTGCACCTCTTCTTCTCCCGCTTCTTCTTGTGCTCTTCTTCTGTCTCCTTTCCCATTAGCTCTTCTCCCTCCTGAAGATCTCCAGGAGAAAAAAACATCTTTCTCCCCTCTTTCATTTCCTCACTTTCCCCTCACATCTTTTTAGGGGTCAGCCTGTGACCTTGTCCCCCTAACCCTTATTAAGCCCTAAACTGATTGTTCTGCGGCCAGTCCCTCTGTCAGCATACTCCACTGAAGGTTTGATTTATTTCACTAACTTGACCGCCGGTAAACAGGCCTCCATCTGTGTTAAGCACTTCACTCACACATTGTTACAAGTTAATGTGGGCAGTTGAGTGATCTGTGCCCCCGACAGCAGAGACCCGTTCTCTTTTCACCTCAGCTCTGCCGCTGCTGACCATGGGTGGCAGCATGACAGTACACACACCAGGAAACACCATTCACTCACATTCACATATAGCATATGTATCATCATACACTTGCAATGTCTCAATATGGATACATAATGTATGTATGTCTCTTTAGATAATCACATCCATTGGCTACACATGTGCACACATTCACATTTGCATTTATGAATGTGCACCAAGATAGACAACAAAGATTCTTCTTCAAGGTTTTTCGCTTGAACTATTGTGTGCAGTCTGTGCACATGTGCCACAAACAGTCAATGTACCAACTGTACAGACGTTAGCTAGCAAATTACACACTTAGCGTTTGTGTGCGCCGTGTGACTGTGTGCGACAGCTCAGACTCTGATTGATCTAAAAACTTCTTTTTGTATTGTGATTTGCTTCTAGTTCATTTCATATTTTTTCTTGTCTTCCTGTACTGTATGTACATGAAGTCAAATTGGAGTCAAATAAGCCTGAATGTTTCACTCAGGTTTAAACATTTTCAGCTCACATTTCACAGTGCCTTAAAAGAATAGTTTGACATTTTGGGAAAAACGCTTCACATTCTTGCCGAGAGTAAGATGAGACAATCAATGCCACACTCATATCTGTACACTAAATATGAAGCTAGCAGTTGATTAGCTTCTTAGCATAAAGACTGGAAGCCAGCCAAGAAATATTTCCAGTGCGTAACTCTCAGTACAACCACAACTACACCATAGAAATAAAAAATCGTGGAGAAAGGTAAGGCTGTTTGTTGACTTTCAAAAATGCAACTGCCTCATAGTAAGGTTAGCTTGTCACTCAAGTGCTTGGCTTAGCTGGCCCTGCCAAGAATAATTCCAGCTCCTAACCCCCCATTTAACCACAGCTTGTGGATTTTACATTTCAGTTTTTAAACAGGTTAAACAAATGAAAAAATATATAAAGTGAGTGAGTTTTATAGGTGGTGGTAGGTGGATCTTTTAAACTCTGGACAAAGCCGGGCGAGCTGCCATCCACTGCTTCCAGTCTCAATGCTAAGCTAAGCTAACCTAGCTCTTACTTCATATTTAATGTACAGGTATGAGACTGGTATCACTCTCCTTAAACTCTTAGCAAGAAATTAAATAAGCATATTTCCCGAAATGTCTTTACTATTACTCTTACTAATCCTTTAAAGCTGGGGTAGGTAGTCTTCTTTTGGCGTCATTGGGCAAAAATGCCATATTAACCGTGCTGCATATTGTAATTCAAGTGGTCTGAGAGCAGAACTCCATTACAGCCCCCCCCCCTTGCCTCTGTTTTCAGGCTTCAGAAAATCTAGCCCGTGACGGTAGACTTTAGCCTATCACAGGTTATTTCAGAGAGACGGTGTGTTCGTATTGGCTGAGCTACAAGAGCAGATGTGTGTACACGTCCCTTCAGACGGTGAAAACCTGATTCAGCCGAAAATCCTGAAACTTGTGATAAATTTCCAAAACAACACGTCCCAGCTCCACACGGAGCTTCAGGCTCATTACGTTCGATGCCATGGCGCTCATAACGAGTGGCAAAGAGGCCTGATGACAAACAGTGGGGAAGAACTTTTGACGGGGGACAGTGGTGTGTGTGTGTGGTGTACTAGCCTCTCATCCTGCTGCTGGACGGCGTTGCAGCTGCCTCTGAAGGGGCGCTCTGCTCTGCGACCGCGAAGCGCTGGAGGGGCGTCTTTGAGAAAACAAGTCGCGGTGGGAGGGACCGCGGTCTCGGTGAGGCTCACGCCGTGGAGAGCGAGCCCTACGAGGGATACAGTTTCACGGGGAACCGACTCCTTCTGCTGCCGGTCGAAGTTGTGGGTTTGGTGGGAGGAGCTTAGCGAAGTGATACGAGGCAGCAGAGAGAGAGGCAGAAGGTTTTGCCTAGGTTGCACAGATTTTGCCTACACCAGCTTTAACTGACATCACTGCCGAGGTAGAATTTATGTTTGTTTGCGTCTTCTTGTATCCTTTTATTGATTTTATATACAAGCGCACTGTCTCTAAAATTTGAAGTAACAGAAGTAAAAGCATATGTACTTGTATACGTCCCCAGATAGTTTCGCACATGGACACACACAATGTGTGTATATATATATATATAAATAAATATATATAAATATATAAATATATATATATAAATATATATATATATATATATATATATATATATATATATATATATATATAAAAAATATATATATATATATATATATATAAAAATATATATATATATATTTATAAAAAATATATATATATATATATATAAAATATATATATATATGTTATAAAAAATATATATATATATATAAAAATATATATATATATATATATATATAAATATAAGGACTGGGTGGAAGTGACAATAACACACACACACACATATAAAAACACACACAGACATATAACACCACGCTCTCCCACGCAGACTTACTGGGTGGCAGAGTTAATGGAGGGGAAAGCTCTTTAACATGCAGTCCTTCCCTCTTGGTGGCGGGGGGTCATGGGTTAGAGTGGGTCAGTCAGCAGTAACACACACAGGCTGGGACTTATCAAAATGCAGTGGGAGGGAGCTATAAAAGCCCCATTTAGCTGTCAAATAATCAATGTTTTATAGTGTATGTGCGCCTGTGACTGTGTTTCATTGGATATTAGATGATCAGGGTGTTTTTTTATATACTGATCTTCCCACTGAGGAAATAAAATGTAAATAATCAATAACTTTGATTTCCTTTATACAGAACACTCCTGTCCTCACTATAAAAGGTATTCACTGAAAAATCCACATTACCTTTATTAAACTTTTATTGTGCTCATGTGTGGGTTGAATAGCTCTGCAAATAATGTCAGGAATCTCATCCAGTGCAATGAGGTGTAAAACAATCTTGTCAGTGTACTTTTCTACAGAATACATTACACATTACACAGAATAAATCACAATTGAAGTCATCTGAGAAACCTTTCCCACCTGCAGTGCAATAAACCTGTGGGAATTAGTTTGAGCTGTATGCAATACGTTGACACAATTGACACTGGTTTGGCTGGTTGAGCTGAATAAAAACATTGCACTTGCCAAAATTCAAGACTGGCCAATCTCTCAAGGGTTTTTTTCCACACACAGAGAATTGCCACCCACCTGATCTGACTGACAGGGGAAGCCCCACCTCTGTGTTCACACATAATGAACTTGAATAGTTCAATCTTCACATGTGCCTCTTGCTTTCAGAACATTCTGTCCTCATGTAATGCAGATATTCTCCATTCTCAAGGAGCAACTTCTCCTCTTAACCCTAACCCCCGACCGCCTCCTTTATCTCCTCCGATGCCACCGTCAGATCCCCTCATTGAGAGCCAGTTGCCGTGAAACATGATTGGAGACTGAAGTGGCGGGAATCCTGTGATGCAGGGAAGGGCGGATGGCAGGGGAGACAGGGGAGAGATGAGAGGGAGTCACACTGACAGATGGAGAGACGCAGGGTGACAGAGAGACTGAGAATGAGAGAGATCAAAAGAGAGACATGAGGAAAAAGACAGAGCAACCTGTAACCAACCCAAAGCCATTTCAGTATGCACGGTATTGTCAGGCATAAACCAAGACAGTTTTGGGAGTAATGTATCGGTATTAAATGTAATGTGTTGTTATAGCAAATACTGATAACAAACATCTGGGGGCAACTGAACACCAGGGGTAATTTTGAGGTAATTTTCAGGTACCTACAGATTTGATCATTTACATAATGAATACTATCTCATTGAGAGCATTTGGGGTTTTTTCTCATTGATTTCTTTATTTTACATCTTTAAAATAACAGCTTTTTACAAGGCGAAGTTCATTTAAACAGGCTACTTTAATGAGCTTTAGCTTGAAAGGGTTTAGACTTTTAAACTAAACAAAATGGGTTATTCTTCACTAATCATTTTTTATCTGAATGCTAATTGTAGTTAGCAGTTCGGTTTTTATCAGAGTTGATGAATTGATTTTGTGTACCTTTCTTTGAAACATAATATAATGTCTTTATTCGGAGATCATGGTACTGTTGTCTTTCATTCATTTTTACACATCAACAAAAATCAGACTATACAAATGTAGGGGTGGGGGAAGATGCCCCAGGGCAATTTGCCCCAAACCATATAGGACGTATCTCGCCCCAGATGTGAATTTTTGACATAAATCTATTTTATATTTTGTTTAAAACTAATGAATGGTTCCTCACATGAATCTCCTCGTTGGATTACCAAAATGGTTTTCTGTGTCTGTCTTTGTCAAAACACACTGATCCTTGAAAAATGTGTTCAAGACATACATTTTTCAAGTCAAAATCTGTTGTTGGGCTGGATTCCAAAACAGAAGCAAGTGAGATGAACATCTATAAAGGCAGCCCTTACTGCATGTACACAACACAAAGACATTTACTTTTACTGGTACTTGTTGGGCACCGGAGTTATATGTGGGTGGGCATCTTCCCCCATCTTACCCTACCTGTATCTGTGTAAAACTGCAGTTCCTGTCTTTCTTTCTTTATTTCTTTTTACTAATAGTGGGCCAAATTATTATATGGGCCGAAAAGCTGAATGAAAATGGAGAACTTGAAGGTAAACTCTTTTTATCTTTACAGAAAATTAAGCAATATACTGTGTTGGTCCGGATGCTACTTTTGCTGCAGTGCAAGCAATGTCATCCAGCAGCACACGGTGTTGGCTAGTTAAAGATCTGTCAGTAGGTGTTACGACTTTACTAGTGACTTTACTGGTGTCACTTCTTTTGGAAACCAACCAACACTTTGAAATGTACTGTGCAATCGGCAGTTGATTTATGAGGGCACGTTATTGTGGGAGACTGGTAAATGAGGAAATGTAGATAGAATGTAAATAATTCAGAGGGAGGATGCTCTGCCATGTTTAAGGTCAGTAATCTTGATCTGAAGTAGTTTCTACAACCAACCACATCTAAAAGGTCAAAAGTGTTTATAGCTGTTCCAAATTCAAAGGCGGGGTGAAAAGTTGTGTGATTGTTGGACTGTCAAATTCAAGAAGTTACAGTAATTCTCAGACCCCGCCCCTTTAATTCCAACATTGGAAAGTGTGTGTGTGTGTGTGTGTGTGTGTGGGGGGGGGGGGGTTCAGACGCTGTTTGACCAGCCATCAAAAACCTCAATTAAAGCATGCTAACACCTTTACACTGGCATTCGGCTCTTTCACTACTTTAGAGTACATATAACAGTGGATGACCAACAGTCCAAAAAATGGTAACAAATTCTTCAACTGCTATCTTGTACATGAAAATGAAGACAAAATAACACAACCCTTTAAAGTGCATGAAATAAATGAATACAAAACTGGAATTTTGGCACTCAACACATTCTCCAAATGGCCGTGAACAAAATGGGCCCTTAATCCTTACAGCTCCAGGAAGAGAGAGGTGCTTTAGATCCAAAGCCAGCCATCAGCCACAGAAGAGGGTCTCAGCCCGTGATCCAGTGATTGATGAGAGCCTTAATGGGGCACTGTGGAAACAAAAAGCCAGAGAGGAAATGCCTCCCATCTCACAACCACTCATTAGCAACAACTGTAGGACAAAATGGTCTTTAAACACCATAGAGGCAATGTCCTGGTGTGTGTGTGTGTGTGTGTGTGTGCGTAAGCACTTGGAAATGTGTATATATGTGTGGATGTCCACTGTTATTGCTGCAAAAATGTGCACATGTTTATATGAGAGTGTATGTATGAATGTGTGTGTGAGGATAGGAAACTGGCTCAGACTAACCTACTAATGGGAGCATATTCGATAAGAGACACTTACACCACTCAGCCAGACGATAATGCAAACACAGATCCATCCTCTTGGTGTTTCTATTCCAAGATGGCCTGCTTTCTTGGAAAGCTAAATGGAGCATTAGCAAATGGTCTGTGTATTTTAGTGGAGTTTTTTTTTCCCATAGTGGGAAGTAGTTATTTATTTTCTATGTAACTAGATAGCAGGAAGGGACTAATAGTGGAGCTGATTGGATGATTTTAATGTACAAATGATCCATATCCCCAAGAACAACAAGATTAAAGTACAGACTCATCTGCGCTGCCTTCTCACCTAAAATGAACTGCTGCTATACAGACACTTTAACCCACTGTATCACAAAGTATAAACCCACAGTGTGATGCAGTTCTGTCAAATCATGTTGAAACAGAAGTTCATGACTGTTGCATCTCAGTCTGCATCATCTTTTTATCTCCTCATCATGACCTACAAAGCAAAGTGTGCTTGACAAAGAAGCCAAGCCTTTTTCAAAATTGTCTGAACATGGACCATGATGGGCATTCAAGTACCGGAGAGTAGCCTTTGAAGTCAAAAAAGAATATAGCGTTGAGTAGAAAGGGTGAAAAAAAAAAACTGTCCACCCTCACATTCCCTCCTTTTTCCAGTCTCTTTGTGTCTCTGTGAACTTGCTCTCCTTGGATGAGACACAAAGGCTCCTGAGGAGAAAGGCCCCAGAATCGCCACGACGGCCACACACAGATCTTTTCACTGGAGCCGGCCGTTGGAGCCACAAACCCAATGCACACTCTCCCCTAATGTGTGTGTGTGTGTGTGTGTGTGTGTGTGTGTGTGTGTGTGTGTGTGGACACCCCCACCTCACATAATCTATGGCATCTTCTTCCCACATGAAACCTAAAAGGAATGTTACCACCAAACAAAGCAGAATCCCATTGATCTGAAACACAGCAAGTGTTTATAGGAAATACACATTAGGATAAAAGATACATTTTTTTAAATGATCATGATTAATTAACTTTTAATTACAGAAAATGTGCCACTCAACAACCTAAACAGATTATAGTTTAAATTGGACACAAAACTTATCAAAGCTTATCAGTAACTTTAATGTAAGTATGCTAGCTGGCTAACTACAGCTAGCAAAAACTGTTCACCGGCTGCTAACTAAGAATATTGCCAATATATTTTATTCTATTCTTTAGGGAAGCTTTGCACAGGTAGATTTAAAAGAAATGTATCTTCAATAATGGCTGTGGGAAGGAAATTTAAATGTTAACAACCTAAATATTACCAAATGCTAATGTTAGCATGCAAAGTTTGTTTTAACCTAACTGTATCTGACATTCACGCGTGTAATTTTTACTTCCTGTGTGTAGCTTGACTGGCAACAGCAGCCAGGAGATTTGTTTAATTTAATATAAATAATTATATTAAATTAATTGTTTGTTATAAAATGAAATGAAGATGGAGGTGCCCAAAATAAAGCATCATTACATTACTAGCAATGGTGAAAAAACCTTTCACCTCTGAGTTCCCATACCTTTCAATTCTCTACTATAATGATTGACAGTATAAACTTAAATCCGGACTAAATCTGGGCTAAGGTATAGCAAGGTGTGGTACTCCCCAATTCCATGAATTGAACAAATGAGCACAAGTGCCTCTCTGTATCACTAACAATATGCTCTAAAAGGACTATTGTATTATTTGTTTGCTGAAATGAATCCTAGGATGCCTGGGGACAGGGAAGAGGAGGACTGCAATGAATGAGTTTTGGTTGCATGTAGAAGATGCTAAACTCTTGTGAAAACTTCCTAGTTCACTTCCTTGGCTGTGACCCCGCTCGTACGGATCTCGTTCAATCCCACCCACAATGACCCAGAATGGGAATGCCAGAGGAGGAGGCGGGATGAGGCTACCAGCAGCATTCCACGGCTGGGACTCAGAGAAACAAAAGCATAGCAAAGAGAAGGGGAGGTGAAGGCATGAAAGAAAAGGGGGGAGGAGAAGGGAGATTATGGGTTAGAGTAGGAGAATCAGGAGATGGGACAAGGCAAGGAAAGGAGAAAAAGGATGTACAAAAAGGGAAGAGGAGGTATGCATATGTGCATAAGAGTGCGTAAGAGAGATAGAGGGGAGGGAGGCTTGTAGGCTGGACCCCATTCCTCTTCCCATGGTCTGTACAGACACAGATCCACACCGGGTCCTGTTCTCACACAGTACTGACCTCAAACATCCGTCACATCCCATTACTGCTGATGCAAGGCTCCCAAAGAGAACTGGAAGGGCATGATGAAATTGGGGTCAAAGTGAATTTGAAGGCACGTGATGAGGGCCATTAGGTTATGGGGTGTCTTGTAGAGCACAGACCTTTGTCTCTCCTTCAGAGTGGCATCTCAGATTTAAGGCCATAAAGAAGAGAAGCCATCAAATGATCTTTTCAACATTTTTAACTTTGATGTGTTTGAAGATGTGAAGCTGCCTGCATATATACCACAGAGACTGGGAAACAATGCATGAAGAAACACACTATGGATTGAAGGCCTGGTCAAACCAGAAAGCGGCACAGCAAAATTTATTCACGGAAATATGTGTTTCTAGAAGCTTGGTGACTTAGTCAGTTTGTCCAAGCTTCTTTCTATTTTCTCTGTGCCTTGCTGTTTATTCTGCTGGAGCTGGAGACAGCTTGCTAACTGACAGTTAGTTCTTAGCTTGGTTGCTAACGGAACAAGAAGTTCACAGTTGATTAGAAAGATGTATTTGTACCATCACCTTCTGTCCACTAACTGTCAGTATACAGAAACTGCAGTTTAAACTCTTACAGAGGAGGTTACATAAAAGTAAATGGTGCAACACAGCTAATAATATAACTATGACAGCTTTTTCTGTTTTGGAAGCTATCATCCTAAACTACTCATTCCACTGGAATGAATGGATTTCCCCCCACTTACCATTTGAAATGCTTGTGTGACAGGGCCTTAAGGCAGTAATCTTATATTGGTAATAAATTCTCAGAGTTTATGGTTCATAAGCTACAGGTATCCATTACTTGCTCGAGCTATACTTTGAGTGAATTACTAAAAGTGAAGTTAGTTTTTGCCCTTTTAAATTGTATATTATTATATTTATATGCATTTTTTCAGCTCTACTTTTGTTGATGCTAAAGGCATGCATGTCAAAGGCTACAAGTGCACGTCCTCTCACCACTTATTGTGCCTGAGACAAGTGCACATGCACACACTTGCTCATAAAAACAGACATGCACGTTTGTTGCTGAACTGAATCCCCTCAGACCTCAGTTCTCTGTGGACACCAACATGTGCCTAAGGTTGACATTGGAACTGGGCACGTGAGTTTGACCATGTGGCCCCCTCTATCTCAAATTCTTCTCCTCCACTTCTCTTCTTTCCAAACCACTCCCCTCTTCTTTTCCCCTCCTCCACACAGAGTAGAACCACAGGAGGTGAACTTTAAGAAGCTCAGAAAGACAAAGAGCCAAAAAGCCACCAAAACCCCAGGGTGTTTGTTTTCATACGGAGAACAAAATAATTTGCAGACACATGACAGACATGTTTTTAGATGGTTTTTCAAGTAGCTACTGAGCAGGCTATTCTCATGAAATGGAGCAAATGGCTGCATGCTGCTATCGGCAGCCATTGCCTTAAGGCAGTGTGTGTTTGCAGGTGTTTCAGTGGTAGGCTTTCTAAGACCAGAAATAATGTAGAAAAATGTGTAATATACTGTCACATCACATATAGTTTCATACTATTGTGAATGCATTACATTTACATAACATTTATTTAGTTGACGCTTTTATCCAAAGCGACTTACAATAAGTGCATTCAACCATGTGGATCCAACCCAAAACTTACAAGAAGCATGGTAGCACATCAACCTCATCAAATATGCTGAACTGCTTCAAGTGCTACATTTAGAAACAATAAAAGATAAAGAAAGAGGGTTTTATTGTTATTATTATTTGATATACTCTCAATGACATAAGTGTTTTCATCTAGTCTTCACAGCTGTATTTTACAGGCATTACCCAAGACGTAGACGTTTTTGAAGCTCCAGCAGGAGAGAACACATTGGTCCTCAGGCAAGAACCACTCCTACAAACAGATTCGCTCTTAAAGTTGCACAAGAAGACTAATCAAGTTAGCAAACTGACCCCGTACGGTTAGTTACACAGCAACATCTATTTAACATTAGCTAACATTAGCCACCATATACTAGCGGTCATACCAGACCAAGTAAGGCTGAATTGCGCAATATAAGCATTTTATAAAAAAATTTTTTTTTTGGATTTTATTAGCAAGCAAGCTTACACAGTACAACTCAGTAGTTGCTCAGAAAACTCACACTGACAGCTGCCTCACGGCCTTCATGCAGGTCGCTGTCCATGGGAACATCCTCTGTTGCACATGAAAGTGTAACGAGACCCATCTCCGTGACTGTGGGAATTCACCAAAAACTGTGAAAAATTGCTTCCAAAACAGGTCAATGGTAACACAAATTCCACAGCTTTTTGTGTTCTTTGTGCCACTACTGCAATTCCCTGTATTTGTGCATATATTGAACATATTGCATTCTTTTCTTTTTTTTTTGTGAAGGTATTTGAAGGGTATTGGCTTGCTCTTGGAACTGTGAAACATTTAATGACAATAATAGAGACAAGGATTTTACCACACACTGATGATACTGTACAGGGCTCCATGACGTATGCATTCAATATTCACTGTAAGGAGGAATAGATTAAGCTCCATATCATGTGTATAGATTCTTGGCAAAGGCTGCAAACTGCCAGAGTAGATGTATTGTGATAAGAATTCTGTGGAAAAGGAGCTGCTGCAGATTAATCAGGACATTATGACATCAAGCTGTCTAACCCGCGCTGGCCTAATGGCACACTAACTCTCTTGACATCAGTCACATATGCACCTGCAAACCAGTTTACACAATCACCTGCCCCACAGATGTGGTTGCCATTATGATGTAATTAGAATATACAGTTGTCAACAGGCACATGGCCATGTACAAATACACCAACTTAGGAACCCACATATACACACACAGTCTCTCTCTCTCATTATTCATTAGCTCATTATTCACCAGGATAGGCAGCTTAAAAAACTGCTTCACCCAAAATGAGCACTGAGAGCACCTACTGTAGAGAGATAGAGGTTAGACTTGTGCGCCTCAGGGTGTGATTGTATGAATGAGGGAGAAATCGACGGAGATAGAAAGACAGAAACAGGTTGGGAGAGGGTGGATGAGACATGCTGTTCACAAACATGTCTAGATGGGCTTCTATACATGTGTATCTGTGTGTATTTTCACGTGTACTGTATGTGCTACAGCTGGGACTAAATGCCCATATGTGGGCATGCCTGTGTTGTGAATTTATGCATGATGGAATGTCTGCCTCTGCAGTCAAGTGAGTCTGTGTGTATGACAGGGAGTGAGTGAGAGAACTGGGTGTATGTTTAGGTTGGCTTTGCTGCGGTGGGACTCCACACTGCAGGGTCTGGCTGTCAGCCAAACTCCTCTGTTACCAAGGAAACGTGCTGCAGCCTGGCATCCAAGGGGAGCAACCCGATTTAACCGTTTTTGGCCTTTTTCTGTCGCTGGGGCAAGCTGTCTGTGGCCCACATCACAGAGCTCAAATACTGTACAGCTACACACATAGGCATAAAGGTCACACACACATACAGTACATCCTCTATCAGAGAGGAAGTTTCATAAACAATGTAACCTTCAGTATTGTCAGTGAAGTTGTTCAGCAGTATCTCTGTCTATAGGTGGAAGTAGCCTGCATCACTGCTGTGGCACCTGACTTGTAAACCTGGGTGTAACACTGTAATGCATGTCAATGATTTCACTTTATAAGCTCTTTTGCCAAGATATGTTTGCCAAATGTCATTAAAATAAACCTACAGAACATTTTAACGAAATTTAGTCCAGTTTTAACAGACAGCTAGGTGTTTTTTTTGCTCTGTGCTGTTATCATGATCTGGTTGCACAAGGCCGATGGTGAGCTGCAACCCAGCTGATCTCTTGCTAGCTCGGTGCAACATTTCCTGGCTGAAATTCCACTTTTACAGTATCATGTGTTTAGGATATTTAAATGAACTAATGGCAGCGGAGCTTGAGAGCGCAACTCATAAATCCGCTCGGAATAGGATTGGCCTTCAAAGATGAATACTCTTTTTTCAAGCATCTCTCCTGTGTGAATATGTCTATGTACTCATACATGGCAAATTAATGGAAGAATATACATAAACTCTAAATACGGATCAAATCAGAATTTTAGTCAAATACGTGCAATATTTGCAGATTTTTGCAACTGGTGCAGAAGCACTTACATCTCGCTCCATCATGCACTGTCACACATGACTCGAGGACAACACGTCAAAGTGACAAACAAACACTGAGAAGTGATCATTTCAAATTTGTCAGAGATGTGTGAGGAAAGCTACTAGGCTGTGGTGAGACAGCTCAGAATGAATTCTTAGAAACCGAACACTTTAGTCAGTCAAAAGAGGAAGGAAGGAGCCACACGACAAGACTCAACTGTGAGATAAAGCAATGACCATGCTACCCGCTGGATGGAAGAGATAAGGATGTCTGTTTTCTATTCTGCTTTCAGCCAGTCACTTTTATTCATTTCATTTCCATATTTTGAAATTGAAAGCTTTTTTCAGTTTTGTTTTGCATCTAGTATTGTTCATGGATGTTTTTAGTTGGTGCACATGTATAATAAGAGCCCATATTATTACTTTGATTACCTCAGGGACATCCCAGCGCTGCATTTTCTCATGTTGGTCTGCAAGAAAATTCAAGCCTCCAGCTTCTGCCTCACAAAAAATATAAAAGTGCAGTGGAGATAATTATTTATACTGAATACGTTTTATGTGGAAATGAGATTATTGAGAACACAGAACCACTGAAAGGCCACAGAGTAGCAGTGTTCTCTTATATCAGAGCGCCCTCTGCTGGTTCATGTATTACTGACCAAATGGTCCAATAAACTATTGTATGACTTTGAAATTTAGTACATACACTTTATGACTTTGTCTTCACATTTCACCATGTTATTTATGAATTCCATTTTAATGCCTTTATTATACTGGAGACACTTCGGTGATAGACAAGGACAATTGTGCCAACCATCAGGCAATAAGAAAAGTGATTCATGGAATGTGAAAAATATCTTCACATTTATTATCAGATTCTTAATCCTGGTAAATACAACAATGACTTTTTGCAAGTTTTAGATCCCAATAGTAAAGGTACTGCTTTTTTTTTTTTTTTTTTTTGACTGATTTTAATTCACCCTGTGAAAACCCTGTTCCCTGTGATAACTACGTATCACCAAAAGGTCTTTTTTTGTGACAATGTATTGTTCTCTCTTTTTTTTTTTTAGTTTAAGAGGTAGGAGAAACTTCTCATCCTATAACAGGAACATTTAATCCTCCACTTTATCTGAAAAAATCAAAATAACCAAATTTGGAGATCCATGGATTTCACTGGACAGCGACAATATATCAGTGTCAGAAAAGAAATTATAGCAATGACTTAAAAGGTGCAGGTTGAAGCCATAGCTTATCAGGCCTACCCTCTTCATGATACAAAATGTACATGTATGAACAAGCTGCACAGTCCAGACAAGAAATGTTAGTCATGCATATACTGTACACACACATAGACATATTTGCACATACACATGTCTACATACTCGTGCACAAATGCAAGCATGCATACATACATTTACATATAAAGCACACACACACAAATATTAATATACGTATACACACTGACATGTTGTATCAATACTTTATATCAAAAATGAAACAAACCAAACTGATTTATCATGTACACAAAGCAGGATGGGATATCAAACCGTTATTTTATATTTGTCTATTGCATTGTTTTTGTACTGCACCTAATTTTATATCATCCACAAGATTGTCATGGTTTTTACCGGAATACACTGTTCAGCTATTATTTGCCTTTGCAAGAGTTTACTGATTGTACATAGTGTAGTGTACATAATATACTATATAGTCACAGTGGCATGTTGCATGTGTCATTTCACTCTGCATCTCACACCATCGGTGTTTGTCTGCACTGACAGACATTCTAAGTTTTACTTATAGTCCTCTCAGCTTACATGCACTGTGCATGACAAAAAAGCAATACTAAGTTTAATTTCAGCACAGGCCGTGACCTCTTCAAAAACATGACCTTTTGTTGTTGCATTAAAAGTGAACTGTTCTATGTGACCATAAAGAGAAAACAAGAGAGACCAATAATGACAATAGGAAAAAAAAAAGGAAGACGTGTGTGGGAAAGAGGCGGCCCCATTCCCGTAACTCCACACAGTTCCTCTTTCTGTAGAAGTCAAACCCCGTCTATTTCACTTTCAAAACATTCCTCTTCCTGTTTTTATGGCATTCAGTAGGCCTACAAATAAATACACACAACATGCACACACACAAACCCCCCCCCCATCCCGTGTCAGCATGACAGCACACACTGACCTTCCCAGACACACTACGATGAAAACATTAAGCCCTGGTAAAGGTGACCTGACATCTGGTGAAGACCTGACATGTGCTCGTTGTGTTTCTCTCTGTAAAGCTGTCACTCACAGCTTCACCTCCCTCTGTGCCTGTTAGCAAATCTGACACTGACATTGTCCTCGGGATCCCACAGACCTGACTCATCTCTTAGTGAATATTGTGGCTTGTTGGACAGAGAACAAATATATGCTTGCATATTACTGTATTTACACAAGTACGTGTACCTGATGTGTGTATGCATGCACCGCACATGTATGTTTACGATATTTCCCTTATTGTGCAACAATTTATTAGGGAAATGCAGTTCTGCCATTTATTATCTTTTTTTTTAAAATTGATTTTACATTAAAAATATAAGATATAGGCCAATGCTGATTTAATATGTGACAGTCATTAATGTGCAGCAATGTGCAGCTGTCTGATTTTGCTGCAATTTGATATTAACCCTAACTCTCGAACTGCATATAGGTGTCTCTTCATGTCATTGTCAGAGTCACCTGTCACTCAGAGGATATGCAGTGAACTATATGTAAATTACTAGTAACTAAAAGTTGACACCCAAAGAGAAAGGAATGAGACAACTGTCAAAGAGCCAAATGTCCAGTGGACCTGTCAAAAAGTGTGTGTGTGTGACAGAAAGACTCTGTATGGGGGCAGGGCAGCAGGTCCTGTCACTTCAATTTCTCTGCTTTGCTGGCTATCTCCTCTAGATTGTGAAAGAGGGCTACCAGCCAAGACCCCATCCATGTACACACACACAGAGTCCCAGAACAGCAATTTAGTAAGTGGTTGGGCCTGGGACCCCGGGCACCCCTGCTTTCTCCCAGCCAAGCGTGAGTCCTGGCCCAGCAAACAGAGCATCTTTCACGGGTGGCTGCTGGTGAGCACAACCCTGTCAGCAGGATCAGTGCCAAGGAGCTGACTGGTTGAAACAGAGCAGGACTGATGACTGATGCTGGACTCGTCCTCTTAAAAACATGGGGAAATGTGCTACAGTGTACTGCCAGGACACTGGGGCTTTGTCCCCGGTCCCCCTTATTATTGGTCATTTTGGAAAGATCTATATACTTACTATACTCACCTAATACTGTATGTCAACTAAAGAGCTGAATGTCAATGGAAATGAAACACCTTTATTTATTTATTCCTTTATTTATTTATATATTTATATATATATATATATATACACACACATATATATATACACATATATACACATACATATATATATATATACACATATATATATATATATATATATATATACACACACATATATACACATATATATATACACATATATATATACATATACATATATATACACATATATATACATATATACACATATATATACATATACATATATATACATATACATATATATACATACACATATATACACATATATATATATACATATATATACACATATATATATACATATATATACACATATATATATACACATATATATATATATATACATATATATACACATATATACACATATATATATACACATATATATATATATATACACATATACACACACATATATATATATATATATAATATATATATATATATACATATACACACATATATATATATATTATATATATATATATATATACATATACAGAGAGGCATAGGCACATACACACATAATAATATCATCACATAATATATATATATATATACAATATTATATATATATACATACACAGGCATGTTACATATATACATATATTATTATACATACATATTATTATTATTGAGATACATTATTATATACATATATATATACATACATATATAACATATATATATATACATATATATATATATATATATATATATATATATATATATATA
>SEMN01001317.1:0-71177 GCA_005408345.1 Macquaria australasica | reverse complement strand
GACTCACCTGTGACCCACTGTGACTCACTGTGACTCACCTGTGACCCACTGTGACTCACCTGTGACCCACTGTGACTCACCTGTGATCCACCTGTGACTCACCTGTGATCCACCTGTGACTCACCTGTGATCCACCTGTGACTCACCTGTGATCCACTGTGGCTTGCCTGTGATCCACTGCGGCTCGCCTGTGATCCACTGTGACCCACTGTGACTCACCTGTGATCCACTGCGGCTCACCTGACACAGGTGTTTGCAGCCCCATTTGTGGCGATAATTTGAAGTTGTCATTAATCTCAAGTTTTATTGTGATGATATGAAGTTATGTTCTCGTTCTTCAAGTCTGTTGTCCAAATAAATTATTCTTGGTCAGCTGTAATTTAAAAACTAATACAACTAGTTAATGAGGTATTTGTTTTACACATCAGTGATTTGGTCTAATGTGCTGTGTCATTTTGATCATTGTATGTGATTTTGCACACATTATATATATATATATATATAGATATATAGATATATAGATATAGATATATATAGATATATATATATATAGATATATATAGATAACGGTTTTAGCCATATTACCCATGTTACTCCGTGATTCAGTCACATAGTGTTTGCTTTGTAAAAAAATGTAATCGTTTTTTCCCCGTTATCCAGCAGCAGGTTACATCTTTAGTGGTGTTTTGTGATCTCTCAGTTGTCTGCTGTCTGCCCTGAATCATAGTATGTTTGCCCAGCATGAAACCAATGTTTAAATCCCAAATTTCCAATTTTCCGGACCTGCCATAGGTCGCTGTTCACGCTGTTCACAGAACAAGAAGAGAGAGACAAACAGTCCAGTGTCTTTCTGGTCAGACAGTAGACATCTTTGAGATCGCAAAAGTATCTTTGAAGATCCAAACCGCTGCTTGATGACAGGTAAAAATAACACTAAGATGTTTGTCCCCTAAGGTTTGTGTACAGAGCGCTATGTAACAAAATCACCGAACACATGAAGTGCTGAGGTCACTAATAACTTGCTGTCTGCAAAACTGCACATGTAGGACTTTGATCTAAACAGGGTAAAAGCAGACGGCTCAATAATGATTTAATCTTAATGAAACTCTCCTGGGGTAGTTCTTCTCCTTTTCCACGCAGTGTGGGATTCACCAAATCATTTCTAGCCCACATTTTACAGGATCAAACTTTAGAAAACTACACTGCTGCCACAGAATGACTAAGCAAGAGTTGTTAAAAAAAAACGTGCTGCTTACAGCCTCTGAAAAAGGCTAAAGGACTTCAAATTTGCCTTGAAAGGTCTTGGAAATATGAGGCGGAAAATGAGAGACCGCAACAATAACTACCCTACAACAGTTTCATATACGTTGTGACTATCGATGGCTCAACGTTTGCCCCTTCATGGTGCACGTTCTCTAGACAGGAAGTGGTTTGGACTCCATGAAAGCCAGTCCTCTGTATGAGACGGTACACAGGATGATATATCGCACATGCTGAACGGTGCAGCGGTTCTTCTCATGAAGCCCTGAAACCTCAGTTACTGTCTGACTTTAGCTCCAAAGATAAGTAGCCAGTATGTGAAAGCAGTCTAACTGAGTGGAGTACTAATCCTGCATGTTTGACCTGCAGTGAATTAAATGCCTAAACACCGAGCTTCACTGCTTTTATCAGTAGTCATTTTCACTCAAGGATGGTATGACTTGATGTTGCGGACGGCTGGGCAGTGGATCGTAGTGTCTGCTGCTGCTCTCACGGCTCAGGCAGCCAAATGTCACTGCTAGTGTGAAAATGAAGAACTTATTGAAGATTTAACCAGCTGCCAAAGTGTCTTGTAGACTAAACAAACTAGTTTTATGGCCGTTTGTGTTCTCCTACCGCTGAAAGCTGCTTTTTACAACCTGCAATGATTCAGTCTGCATGATGAACTGGAGCAGCTAAACGCTCCACAGACCTTTGGGAGAGTTTCCTGTTGCTCAGCTTCCTCTGAACCTTTTTAAATCTGTAATGGTGACACTGCTGCTGTTAAACGTCAGTTGACCACGGATGCACATTTGCAAAAGGTCAGTCTAGCCATTCTTAAGAGAATATTGTGAGGACTATAACATTATCATGGTAGCAGAATTTTGGCGTTGATGCCAACATTAAGTTAGAATAAGTTAAATAAGTTTGATGCTCAGACTTGCACTCAGTAAGTGAATTACTGTAAAGAACAAGGTCGAGGAAGTGGATTCATTTTATGTGTTGAGATTGGTCTCAGCAACTTGATTTTCACAATAATCTGAGGTTAAGCACAGTTTGTTTGATAATTAGCTTCACATCTAAAAGGACCTTATGGTTCTTGAAGGAAACGTCGTCGGTGTTCGTTGCTTTTAGCATTTATCACTTTTATCGGCTCTACTGCATCGACACAAAGTTAAAAGATGACAGACATCAGTCAAACACCTGCTGTACTTTTTTAAAAAAAAATTTATGCTCACTTTCCCCATAGCACTCTGAAACTGTGTCATTTTAAATGAGAAGCAACGTGGCTCCAGCACCCTTTTACTGTTTGGTGGACATTCACCCAGACTGTAGTTCTCTTGTGTGTTTTTGGGGGGATTTTCAGTCCGCACTATTACACCGTTTGGACGTGATGTTGAGGGGAGAAAAGGGAAATCTGGTCAAAGTAGTAGTCCATCATAACAGTGCCTCAATGCCATTGGTTGCAGTTCTAAGTTTCCCATCATGCTTCTCACCTGCAGGAGGATAACGGGATGCCGGTTCACTTAAAAGGAGGCACCTTCGACGCTCTGCTGTACAGAACAACGATGGCCATCACTGTCCTGGGTGAGGAAATCCTTCTCTTAAAACTCATCAGCGTCTTTTTTCATGCAGAACTGTTTACTTATAGTTTCTGTAAAAGCTGAGCTCACCAGTCAGAAACCTCGACTCCACAGTTAAGAGAAACCTGGCGATGAAGGTGAGCTCTTTGTGCAGAACCGGGTTCAGAATTAGTGCAGTTATCACAAGGTCTTTTACTAGAGGAACTTAAAGGTATCACAATGTCACATATCTGCATTAAAATGTCTAAACACGACTACACATACGTTATATATTTTGTTGAGTTGTGTACTCACATTATCCCAAATATTTCTAACAATGTTCAAACGCAGAGAAATCCATCATTTTATTTAAGGTAACGATGCGTTTCATTTGGTCGCCTGTTAACGGCGTCACATCCTCTTTACCTCGTCTAGTTGCTGTAACATCTGGGGAAACATCAGCTGATCAGAGTGAGGAAGGAAGGAACACAGCGTCACACAATTATACTCTAACAGTAATACAGCATCAGTCTTTCATTAATTGATGCCATTTTGCAGCACAGTAATCCAGTAGAGACCTCATTTATTGATCTGATATTTCCGTATGGATCTAGCTCACTACGATGTGCTACTATGACAAGTGGCTAATGCGTACGCTAACGTTATAACGTTACAACAGCGTTCAACACGCTCATGAAGTTATTTTAGTGTCAGTGTTTTGACCACAACAGCAGCGCTGGACTCGCCACATAATGTTAGCTACAGTAACGTTAGCTGTATCTGTAGTCCACTCATCTAATGAAACCAGCAGTATCGTGTCTCACTAACCAGCCCTGTTTTCCTTTCAGGAACGGGATATGTCGTGTATGAACTTGTGAAGGCAGCGTTTCCTCAGAAGAAATAACAACTTCACTTCTGCAGCTGTTTACTTCCATTTTAAAAACCGGCCAGCCGCTCTGTGTTGTACAAAAAGATGAGAATCCTCCGCCTTGGCCAGGCTGCGTGTCTCCTGTCGTGGTGGGATATTGTTTCATGTTCATGGGATCAATATTTATTTCTTGTACTCTCTCTGATGACCTGAGGATCAATAAAAAAACCCTCTCATGACCAGAACCTGTTGATGGCTGTTTCTCTGATCACTGTGTGTTTACATACCATGTTTTAAATACAGTAAAACCACTGTTGCATGGCAGAAGGTCAAACTATTATGGGATGCATTTCTGTGGTCTGAGCACAAACAGGGTTATTGATAATACAATTTTAAAGCAAGACGTCTTGTAATAATCCTGTGGGACGGCTTCTTCAGTACAAAGTGATTCCAATGAAAACTTTACAGCAAATCTGAATATTGACGCTGAACGGCAACATCGTGTAGTGGTCCCTTCAATTTATTAAGGATTTAAGAAAGCGTGCAAATAAGATTCTGCTTCAGGTCCCACAGGATTTGCACGACCCCGATTAAATCTGCCCTGTGGAGTTTTCTTGTAAACAGACAAAAGTTATGTTTGCGTTCGCTGTAACTCTCAAACTGTGTGAATCACTTCCTTCCTCGTTTTTTTTTTTTTTCGGGAACATTTTAAATCCTGTATTTTACTTTCTAGCAGTCTTCTTCTTCGCTGCCTTTGTTGGTGCGTTCTCTCCAGGCAGGTACTTCTGGTTTTACTTGTCCAGGTTTTGAGACATTTGTCTCTAGTCTCAATCTAGTTTGTGGAGCTCACAGCACGGAAACATGACTTTTAAATGTGAATAATCATCAGAACAATCACCAACAAACATTTTCCAGAAATAGTCCTTATTGTTGACGGTGTGCTCTGTGTACCTGGGCAAATAAGCCAAAACTATGTGCGTGACTTGACAGTGGCGTAACTACCATTGAGGACACAGAGGACACGTCCTCAGTAATGTTTGTAGGAATAAAGACATGAAGAAGAGGAGGAGTTATTTAATAGTTCACAAACTGCACATGATGGGTTTTGAAGGCAGATTCTCATTTTTAGAGTAAAGATCTAAAATGTGACATTTTTTATAAAACCAAAACATTCATTTAAACTATAATGCAGTGATTTGTCCAGCAGAATCACTCAGCTGCCAGTTTATCAGGCTCAGTCAGCTAAAACTAACGCAGTCTAGTAACAGTCCTGTAGTAAATCCTCTTTCATGAAGGTTTAAATGTTCAGTTTTTGTTCAAACTGCTTTAGAGACGTGCTGATTTGACTGTAGGATCATTTTGGAGGAAGCAGTTTGTGCTGCTGTTGCTCGCAGGTGTTTTTATTATTTTTTCCACCCCATTTATATCAGCGAGGGCAGGCTACAGAAACACTTCTAAAATCCTCACTCTCGGTCTGTAGCCATGTGTGGACACTGTGCCTCTGAGTTAAGGGAGAAAATGTAAAAATATAAATATTAGTCATGTAATTTGGGTGAGCTGACCGTTTTAAACAGATCGCAAGACTTACAAAACAACCACACGGAACAGACAAATTATGAATGCGTCACATAAACCTTCAGACAGAGTGCTGTGTAGAAATAAACATGGGGTTTTAATAAAGGCATCCTTTAGAATCAGGATGAATTTAGCAATTGATGCCACGTCGTGTCACACAGTATCCATTCATATTGCATCAAGTAAATGTTTCATAATCTTTGTATAGAAGCAGGAAACTGCACATTTCCAGAAAGCAACACTGCGACTCTTCCTGTGAGTGTTCAGTTTCCGTCACTAGAGGGCGACGTTTACAAAGAAATCAACTGAGAGGACTGTCTTTAAAATCTCCATTATTAGTGTTCAGGGATTAATGCTTGTTAACAACACACTCTGTCCTAAACCTGTCCACATGTAAAAATCACATCCTGTTAGGAACTCAGAAAACAAACAGAAAACAAGCTTCATTTGGCAAATAGCTGGTGTTTGTGTTTAGTTTGTGTCCTGGGTGGATTCTTCTCTGCTGTCTGTTTTAATTTAACAGGCAGTGTAGAAGGAGAAAGCCACGGGCCTGTTCTGCTATCAGTCCACACCCACAGAGAAAGATTAACACTTTAAAGTAACCAGATGAGCTGCAGCCACTCGGATAAAAACCCAACACTCAGGAATCTGCTGTGTAAGCTAACACGCTTCTGATTGGACGAGGCGGCCCCCACTACCTGCCAGCCGACAGAAGAGTCTCATCTGATGATTTTGTCAACATTTATGTGAAATTTAATTGATAAGCGGAGCCAGCTAAATGGCTGCAGAGGGCCTCCCGGGGGCGCCTTCGTCATAATTTAACTATTTAAACTTCTGGTTTTGATGACTAATAACAGATTTTTGAGATGCCACATATGAATTTGTCATTTTGATGCATTTTAACACATTTTGGAGTCCAACAACTAACAAATCTGAAGGTTTGGAAACCCTATGACAGATTTTTGGATTATGACTGGTAACAGACTTTAGGGGAGCTACACTAAAATTTTGGATTTTTATAAATTTGCACAAATCTTGGATTATGACAACTAGCAAATTTTGTGTGCGCTCTACTAAATATTGTGATATAGTGGCGCTACAACCAGTTTTGGGATTATAACAATTAACAGGTGCTTTTACACATTTGGGGAACACTAACACATCACACAAATTGTGGGATTCTACAAAATAAATATGTCATAGTAAATCTGGGAATTTGGTTGAACTGATTATGAAAAAGGAGTATTGGGGGCATCGTGCCAAATTTGGGGGTACTGTAACAATTTTTCAATGATGAGATCTTGGGAGGCGCTTCACCAAATTTTGGCATTTTGATGCACTTATTATGACAAAATAATTTGTGGTGTTCTGAACCAAATTTGGGCTTTTATGCGACACAAATATTGGCTGCAATACCATGTTTGGGACTTTGGGGGGCGCTATGACCAGTTTTGGGATTATAACAATCAACAGATGTTCGAGGGACTATAAGAACATTTGAATTGTGACTAATAACAGATATGGGGGGTGCTATACTGAATCTGGGGATTTAACACATTTTGGAGGTTCACAAGTTGGGATTTGTGGGAACTAAAGCAGGTCTGGGTTTTGTAACTAACACATTTTGGGGGAACTAACAATCAGTGGGATTCTGACAAATGAATACAGGAAGCCTCATATCAAATTAGCAGGAGCTGTTACACATTTGGACAATGACCTCAGGACAAATTAATTAATGTTGTAATATCCTTGTATTTTCACTTTCTGTATGACTCTGTACTGAATGGGTATTGTTAAAGATTTGGGCAGGATTCATTAGAGTAACTTTAATTGTAGTTAACTGTTGCTGCTTGATCAGATCCTGCTGAGGACCCCAGAAACGTCTGTTCCGTCCCTGAAAACCGGAATGATGCGTAAAAAAGGAAAATAATGACTTGGGGTTTAGTTTTGCCAGACTGTGTAATATTTTCCCATTGATCCACGAAATGAAAAAAGGAGGTAAAAGCCTCTGTCATTTTCCCTCTGCTGTTCCCCCTCTTCCCGAAAAGCGGATCTGCGCTGCTGTCTCCTTGCGGCCGAGACGCACAGAAGCCCTCCATCACCGGAAAGGAATGCAGAAAACTATGTAAAAGTTTCCGAGTGTGTGTGTGTGTGTGTGTGTGTGTGTGTGTGTGTGTGTGTGTGTGTGTCTCCCAGCACTTTGAGAGGTTACACATCATTTTTTGGCCCGGCTGGATGTCGTAAGAGCTCGCGGCGGGGCAGGCAAAGCTGGGAGCAGCCCCCCTGTTAAGTAGCAGATTGTCTGGAGAGTCTTCCCACTTGGACAGAGGCTCGGCGACGCGTCTGGGAACCAAAAACCCGCGGAGCTCTCTGCCTTCAACACCGGACCACCTCACTCTCCCTTTTCTCAGGTTGGGGGTCTACAACAGAGACTTAAAACCTTTTTCATTTTTAATTTCTGAACCAAACCAAAGAAATTCGTCAGTCTCCTCCATAGGTTAGTGCTGCATGGGTTTTTGTTTTTTTGCAGTTTCAGGTGAATCATTTGATATGACACGCAGATTATATAATTAATTAATTACAGATTCTTGCAGTTTTAAAGGTTGTGTTGTTTCCAGACTGTATTATCTCTAATAGTCCAGTTGCCATCCAATTTCAATTGGGATATTTCCAGAAACGCGTGGACTAATTCTTGGCATTGCAGTGCGTAATTGCGCACGGCGCCAGGATTTGATGCTCGGTTATTCTGAACTGTGGAAAGACTTTCTCTCCGTTGGTGTGGGTATAGCTCATCAGCAGAGATATTAGATACTGAATTGGATGCAGCAGAATTTAAGCTGCTTTAGGAAAAGGAAAACGGAATCTAACGCAGAGAGAGGAGACAGATTTACATTTGTGCGCCTTTATTCTAACATGTATATTAAAGCGGCTTTATTGGTTGTTTAGAGCTGTTGAATTGTGGATTTGTGGACTTTATGCATTCATACATATAAAGTCTGTCATGTAATATTTTGTCGGCATTCTAGGGAGCAGTTTTTACGAGCGCAAGGATCGAGGAAATTATGACTTTGTTAAATATTCCTGCCCTGAAAGCTGCGTTTTGTGGTCTATTTGATACAAGATGTAGATTTAAATGATAAAATATTTACATCAGGCAGGTGATGGAGGTCTGACGTTCACATTGGGGTTGCTTAAAGGTCTTGTGAAGCCCTGAGGCTGCTGCGGGGCTGCCGGGGCTGGTGTTAAAGGGTCTAACCGCCTCCTTCGTTCCTCTCGCAGCTCCATTCATGTGCTGCTGAGCCAGAGGAGCTGAAGATGAAGAGCAGGCTGTCTCTGGCGGCGGCTGCCCTCCTGGCACTGCTGCTGTCCTCCTCTCAGGCCCAGAATGCAGGTAAAGCCGCTCCTCCTCTTCCTCCTCCTGTCTGTGATCCAACACATCTGACTTCAACTCCTCTGCCTTTTCTCTGCCTGCAATGTGAAGCTGCATATTTAGCCTGAATAAAAAAAAAAATCACAGAGAAAGCAAATGTGTGTGTTTGTTAATTGATTTGTTTGAACCGATTTGCCTCTTCAGCCTCAGTTTAACGTTTGATTGACGATTTTCTCTTTTCACTCCAATAATTCCAGTTTCCTTCAGGAATTCGCAAGATTTCCTCTCGAAGAGAAAAACAGTCTCCGCTTCAAATACCTGGTTTGAATTTAAGGATTGGAGCTTTTTTTTTTCAAAACCAGTAGCACTTCTGAAGTTGGTTTTAGCCATGGATGTAGCAGAGACTTAAAAGTACAATAAAACATGGCCTCGAGTTGGTGATAAGGCGCCACTATAATGAAAGAAAATTATATTGTTAGAAAAGCTTAATTGTTTTGCTTTTCTCTCTTAAAGATGCTTCTTCTATGCCCCTGATTTGCATCTATCAGTCTTGACAAACTGTAAACTATCTTAAAAACTGTCGAGCTGAAATAAATGTGCTTCTGTTGGTTAAGTGGGGCATCTTTCCACCCTCAGCCAGATGTAGTTTGATCTGTTTTACACCAGGAGGGGCCCTTGCTCAAAATCTACTATCTGTTACTGTAGCCTACATTTCTCCAGTTTCAAAAAAGAAAAAAAACCCAGACGGCATGTGGCCAAGTTTCCTCCCTACGTCTTTTCTTCTGATGGAACGGAAAGACAAAATATGAGTTTCACATTATTTTCCAGAGGTTTGAGAGGTTAGGAGAGGAGAAAATCTGCTCCTCTGGAGTTTCTCTCAGAATAAAAAAAGAAGAAAGTGCAGTAAAAACTCAAATCAGCAGCAGGAGGAGGAGAATCTTCCTCTTCTCTCCTTCCAGGAGAGTCTCTGACCTCCTGTGACCCCCTTTAATGTCCCAGCGGGGGCCCTCGCTGCCTCTCCAGAAGTCACGGCATCGGCAATAGGGTCGTATATATTCTGCCGTGTGGAATAGTTTGACACGTCGGGGCCGGAGTTAAAGGCTCAAACACCTTGAAGAGAAAAGGCTCCCAACAGGAAGGCCTCTGCTCTAAACTGTCACATTTCAGGCGAAAAATTAAATAAAAAGCAGTTCAGAGCAGAGTCCTGGATGCCGAAAGCTTTAGAGAAAAAGCTCCAAAACCTGGATGTGAGTGTGGATGGTGTGTGTGTGTTTAAGAGCTGGAGTTCTTTGGGTAGTTTTTGGCCATTTGGAAACAGAAGCAGCAGCCCTGCGACCCTTGAATTGATTCACCAGGTTGGTGGTTCCTCCATTTTTGACGTCCTGTAACCCTCCCGGTCAAGCCCTGGCCAGGTCAGCTGACCCTGAGTCTTGGCTTTACGACAATATTTTACAATGATATTCTTCACTCACTAAACTGGTTGGTGGTATAGTAAAAAGGTTTATTACAGTAATCTTTAAACTCTAGCTAGATGATATGTTGCATAAATGACTTTCTGTTTTGTTTCCTTTAGCTACACTACGTCATGTGTTTCTGCAGCACTTTAGGAGAATCTGTGCAGCTGCAAAGTTTCATAAAATGAGCACAAACTCTGGAGCTCAGATCACTGTAGATTACTGTTCCGCCAGCATGAAAAGATTAAGAATTAGACACACAGTTTCCACCCATTTGTTACATGAAGAGTTTAGATAATGTTTCACTTTAGGAAATAAGTGTTTGGATAAAGATTCTGATAAAAAAGTCTCTAAAACTTGAAGATATCCAGTACAGGGGGGTGGGCAAACTCTGTATCGATACTACAAATACTAAGTCTTATTTTGAGAATCGATACTACCATCAGTAGGACAAATACCAATCAGTACATTGATCTGTCCCATTGATCATGTCTCTTTCATTGTCACACTTCTGTTGGGTGCCACAGTCAACGTTTTTGCTATCTGCCATTACAAACCTGTGTTTTATATAATTAAGTAATTAACAGAGAATAGTAAAAAGAAATGCCTGTTTGGCAAATCATTTTGTCAGAATGAAAATATATTCGAAAGTAGTCCGAAGTAGTTAATGATGCATTCCCCTCATCAATCATGGCACATTGCCCTCCTCTACATGACTGCACATTAACCACTTTTAACTAACTGTTGAATTTAGGTCATTGCTGCCCATCTATTCCTGCATAACTCCTAACTTTCTGCTGCACAAATTGTTTTTCTCGATCCAGAGACGTTGCAGTTCACTAACCCCTCAGCCACCTGGGCGCCCTCCAGTTAACTATTTTAATGTGAAAGGACTTTGGATTTTTGTTGTCTTCTTCATGTTTAATCGTTTCTTGCTGGAGAAACAGATCTCATTATTTGCCTCTGAAAGTATCACGTTCATTCAGAACCAGGCTGGTAGTTATTAGCTAATCTCGTCATTAAGCTACTTTAACTTGTTTTATTGCAGATCTCTGAGTTATTGTCTATTTATTTTAAGCTCTTATCAAGATTACAATCTGTAACTCAAGCGAGTCTTAGCTGATAAAGCAGCATAAAAAATTGGTGCATGATAGATAGATAGATAGATAGATAGATAGATAGATAGATAGATTTTCAGGTAGGCGTCGTTCTCCACCCCAACCTGAAGAATATCATTTTAAAATATTTTAAAAAATAATAATCTGTGGTCCCTCGTGTACATGGAAACTTTTTGTCCGTTACTCCAAGTTGTTGTAAACAACTTTTCATGTACACATGCATGATCCTCCATGTCAGTGATCCTGAGTTAAACTTTTAATCTGTTTGCACTTTTATCTTGTTTGTTGGTTGTTGACCAGTGGTTCTTAAATTATGGTCCAGGTCCTAAAAGGATTCTTGGAGTTTGAACTGAAGGGTACGTTTCTGACAAAAGCAGAGGAAAGATTATGTGATTAAGTTCTTTAAAATTTGGGTTTGGAGCTGACATAGTTTAAGAACCTCTGGTGAAGATTTTTGGGAAACGTAAGCAGAAAAAAGATGTACACACGTCTTCACTGACATTGTGTATTCTTTTATGAGGTTTGCAATGGAGACGATGAAAGTGATCAATCGGATCTTTATCCATTGTATAATCAATACCGCAGAGTTTCATCAGATTTGTGTGCTTTTGTTGTTTGTCAATTCGACATCATGAGTTGGATTGAGGTCATGGACAGTCTGCTGGATGTCAGCCGGTCCATGTTGTAGTTTTTTATTTTTTATTTTATTTTATTTATTTAGGTGGCTGGTGATTTCCAGAGCTAAAAAACTTCTTCCACTACATCACCAGCCAAAGACTGTTTTGGATACAAACCACAAAAAATGTGTTGGTTGTCTGTTAAAGTGACCTGTATGGAAGCAAAGACAGGCCATAACAATTTAAAATGTATAAGCTACATACCTGATTGATAATCTAACCACTACTGAATACTTAATGTTCAAATTTAAACACCACTGAGTTTATAGCATTGAAATATTTTACTTTAAAAAACATCTATCTGAATTTATATGGTTTGAATTCCCCTCTTTAAATTTTCCTAAAGTTCATATTAGGTTTTTTGCTTTCAAAAACTTGATTTATCTGATCAAAATTTAAACATAAATTGTCCAATAGTTTAAAAACTTATATTAAGTTGTTCAGATTGAACTGTTCATTTTCAGATCTAAAACTTAGTTAATCTTTAATTAACTTAAATGTTGATTTTAAAAAAATCAAGTTGCTTTCTTTCTGACAGAACGTAACCTGATTGGACAAAGGTCTAATTGATTCCATTAAGGTTTGATTGCTTCTCCTTGGTAGCCTGAATGTTCAAGTAATTTTGGTGACCAAATTTCACAAATCCAATTTAAGCAACTTAACTTTTTGACTTAACTTGAATTTTTAGATCTGAAAATGACCCGTTGAATCTGAGCATCTAGAAACCATTTTTTAAATTTTTAAATAAAAAACATTGCACAATTCAAAGCACGTTAATTCAGATAGATGGTTTTTACAGTAAAATATTTCAGTGCTATAAATATATATATTTAGTAGTAGATAACTTTTACAATTAGGTATATAGTTGCTTGTAAGATTCAAATTGGCCTTTGCTTCCGTAGACCCGGTCACAGCCCAAATTCACCAAAGTGTTCGTCTTCCCGCCCTGTTTGTGTTTCCTTCTTGAATGTTCTAAACTGTAGGAAGGTAATGTTGTGTTGTTTTGTTGTGTTTGTTGTCTCACTGTGTTGCTTGAGTTGTTGACTGTGGCTGCCGGCCACTCGAGCTCAAACGGAGGTCATTTTTTTCTCCAAAATGGTTTCCCTCACATCTGTAGTTTGGTTTGTCTTGTGTTGTTTGCTCCAACAGTGAACTTGTCAAACTTCACCCTGGAAGTGTTGACTGTTGGGAAAATCCTTTTATACTTGACATTACAATACATTCACCTCCTAAAGCTGCAGGATTAACTGTGTTTACTCTTTCTCTTCACAGTCGACCCTCCGTCAGATCTGAGGTTTAAGATTTTAAATGAGAACACAGTGCAAATGATCTGGAGCAGACCACAGTCCAGGATACAGGGCTACAGAATACACGTGACCTCAGACACAGGTGGGTGCTCATTAAACCTGCGAGTTATGTCCTGCCGAGTCCGTAACATTACAAGTGTCATAAACTCTCTTAGACATCAACCTGCCCGGCAAGACTCAACACTCCCCGCAATTATCTGGAGATTTCTGCAGACACATGTTTGGCTCCAGGAGCTCTAATGATAAAAAAAAGGTGGGATAAAAAGAACATTATCACTGCCATGGAAAACTGTCAGCATTCGTTTAGCTCAGGAGTGTAGATGTCACGTCTGTCATAGTTCATTAAACAGCTGAGATTGTTTTGAAAAAAACTACCTCTAAACTTAACTCAAAATGTCTGAACCTACACTATATGGCCAGAAGTGTTGTCCACATACTTTTGAGTGCTTTTGGTCTGGGGGTGTTTGTCCCTTACTTCCAACGAAGACAAATCATAATGTTACAGTGTACAATAATATTTTAGTGTGCTTCCAACTTTGTGGCACCAGTTTCCTGTTTCAACATGACTAGGCCCGCATGCACAAAGCCTAAAACTAGTTTTAAATAAGTGTTTAACTAAGTGGAGGTTATGCATTACTAGTACCACGCAGAGTAGTTCTTACATAGAGATTAGTTGCTACTAAATATGTATGTAGGTGTAACTGTTGGCTAACTGAACCAGCTAACTGACAGAACTAATGTAAGCTTGTATATTTACATTCAATAACTGCCAGGTGTGACTGTTAACGTACTGTTAACTAATTAAACCAGCTAAGTGTCAGAACTAATGCAAGCTTGCGTATTAATATCGAGGAGTAGTCCCAACATAAAACTCCCCCTAAAACCACAAATTTGTGTTTTTCTTTTACAGTTTTTGTAGACATTAAAAATGAGATGCAGTTAATTAGTGAGCACTAGAGGTGTTGGTAGGTGGATTTTCTAACTGTGGAGAGAGCCAGGTTAGCCGTTTCCCCTTTCATCCAGTCTGCTATGCTAAGCTAGCTCCAGCTCTGTAGGCTACTTAACACACAGAAAGTAACACACAGCGGAAAGTTTTCATTAAATTGAATCATACTGTTGTGTGTTTACACAGCTCTTCCAGTCCTCAGGTCAACAGTCGGAATCAGGTTTTTCTGAAGCCCTGTTTTGACTCTTGGAGAAATGAAGTAATGCAATAGTTTCCTAATGGCTTCCCTCTGACTCTGTGCATTCTTGTAGAAGAACCAACAAAAGAATTTACTCTGCCTGAATCTGCTATTAAGACCTCCATCTCAGACCTGAGTCCAGATGTGGATTATGTCGTAACGATATCTGCATACTACGGATCAGAGGAGAGTCTGCCTATCACCGGCCAGATCACACGTGAGTCCCTGAGTGTGTGTGTGTGTGTGTGTGTGTAAATTAGCACCAGACATCCAACCAATGCTAGTAAAGTCTGACTGCAGCTGGTTAAGTTTGGCACGAAGTGACCATGATGACGACCAAATGGGCTGGTGAAACACCTAAAGGCCCCATACACTGAGTGGACAAAATAACAGGAACACCTGTAATAGACCAGCGTGTGTTTCTGTTATATTGTCCACCCTCTGCATTATTAGATCTTCAACACATTTTCAAATAAATGCAGTTGAGAAAACAATCTCACCACCATTTAGTAGCTGTTCTTGAGCTTTTCATCATATCACATGATCTTCATCACCATGTTCAAATTTCCTTTTTTTATTGTAGTTTTTTGAGTGCTTTGACTTTTCGTTGATCTTGGCTTAAAAGCCAAAAGGGATGTAATGTAATTCTTGACTGTGGAAACAGCATTTGACAAAACAGTCTCACCATAAGATCAATTTTGTATGACATTCAAAATAAACAAAGGCAGTTTTCAGCTTTGCAAAAAGATTGAAAACTGAAAGGCTGAAAGCCTGATTGGACCAATTTCAGTTATTCTGCAGCACAGGGAGCCAATCAGGACAAAGTCCAGCTGTGTGGAGACAAAAAAGCCATTAATTTACATTTAACAAGTCAAATTCAGTCAAATTTTAAGAAAGTCATCATCAAACATCTCTTACATTATATGTTTTGCCAAAACAATTAATTGGATTTTAAGCCAACACAGACAAGAAGTCCTTACAGTACAAAAAGAAAAAAAAAAAAAAGGAATGAAAACTGTGGAAACTCCATCTGCTGATGAAGATCATGTAAAAGCTCCAGAACAGCTACTAAATGGATCTCGGTCAAGAATGAACTTTGGACCTCAATATTTGATTTTATCCTTACGTTTAAGCAGCTGGTGAATTCTGGGATGACATTTTGATAATACAAAATAAGATAGTTGGTTAGTTAGACAGTAAGTTAAGAGCTTTACTGTCTACAATGTGGCTTCATGACTTTCATCATAAATTAACAACAAGACATACACAACATGATGTTAAAGGGTGTTTTCAAAATTAAAATCTCTATAGAATATAGAAGGAATTGGGTGCAAGATAAACATGATGGGTCACAAGACAATTAAAAACAAAATTATATTCATTTCTTCTTACTTTTGTCAATTTATTTGCTTAGGGCCTCTGAAAATACTTCAAACAAAGTCAAAAAGTTTGAAAACCATTGATTTAGTGGGTGAAAGAGGCACAAAGAGGCAATGCAATCAGTCTTCCAACTGCGGATATGACAAGATAAAAGCAGTTGCAGAAGGTTAAAATGCACAAAAGTCCAGTAAAAAGTCTCATTTGACATTAAATATGGATCAGTAAATGAGTCGTGACCCAGATTTCCAGCGGTGAGTGAAGTCTTCACTAGTGTAATGGCAGCAGTTTGGTGGGGACGCCTGTTTGGCACCGCCGCAAACACTGATGATCTGAGAAACCTTCCGAGCTCTGGAGATTCCCTGGAAATCTGTCAGAAACAATGACATCAACTTGTTGGTTTCACCATTTGGAAGGTTGTTTTGCACGTTTGTTGTATCTACGAGGAGGAAATGTTACACAAAAAACCCTCAGATGAGAGAATAAATCTCATGTATGGAAACAAAAGATGAGTTTTGGTCCAGTTTGAGTGGTCAGCTGTTTGTTGAAGAAAAACAGTGACAGTTACTGACGGCGGAAAATGGTTCATAGCATGACGTCAACATGAAGATTTGGGTTATTTGAGGATACTTTCTTGATAATAGAATTGTCAACTTGTTACACTCCAACTGAACTCGGTGGAGTGGGCGGATTCAAAGGTCTGGACCCAGGCAAGATACTTTCAACAACAGGATAGATTAATGGAATTGTCTCTAACTTTTGTAATTACATGATTGTGTTTTTGTCTTTCAGTTGAGTCAAGTGGCAGCACAAGAGGAACTTCCAAGAAACCAGACCCTTCAGATTCAGTCAGTAAGTCCTTTTGTTCATTCATTTTAAACCTTAATTTGACGACGGCTCTCACTCACTGCTAAGATAATGAGTCACAAACATCCAAGTCTTCGCTGTACCTCCTCGACTTTTCCACTTTTTGTTCTCGAACTCTCTTCCTCACTGCTGGGCGGCGTCCATCAGCGTGAGCTCAGCAGCGAAGGGAGGCTCCTACCACACAACACCCCATTGTATAGCAATCATCAAAATTAGGCCCCCATAAATCTCTGAAGTATTCGGTCATCGGTTTGGTCCCCTGCCGGCCAATTATGCCAATGTGGAGGAAGCTGCACATGCTCAGTGCGGGGCTCGTAGGTGGGGCGGGAGGCTGCTGTTGGAGCTGGGGGAGCGAGCTGAGAGGAGCCCAGCCCTGAAGTGCTGAGAGAAGTGGAAACCATTACAGATGCTGATTTACAAGAGCGCTGCTGCTGCTGCTGCTGCTGCTGCTGCCCTGGCCCAGCTCTGCAGAGGATGACGAGCTTGTGCTGATTTTTCCTTCTTTTCACGAGAGGAAAGTCACAAGGAAACTTCCAGAAATGGAGGGCGAAGCAGAGAGTACTGCAGCTCAACCTACAACAATACAGTTTGATTCAACATCCAGTGTGACCGAACAGCTGGTTAGAGATTCTTAAACAACCAGAAAATAATGACCAGTAAGCTGGAAACAGGGTTCGTACAAAGTCTTGAACATTTGGAAAATGCTTAATTTTAACCGTTATGTTTTCAAGGTTAGGAATATGCTTGAATTCAAATATGCTCCTTGAAAAACACTTGATTTTTCAACATAATCTGGTGTTTCATCATCGACACGATCACTCATGGAAACCAAAAATCTTTTAATATTTCAAATGAAACGATCCCGTCATCATGGTTGTTTGTTGTCTCCTGGAATTTATAGTGACAATTTAGATGTGACAATAAAGGCTTCGAGAGTCTGGAAATTTTTGGTTTAGGTGCCTTGAAAGTGCTTGGAAAGTGCTTGAATTTTACTGTACGAGCCCTGCGTAAACACACTGAGTTGATTTGGGAAAACCGGTCAAACGTTCATCTTGAGTAATACAGAAATCAAACAGATTATCATGTTAAATAGGATCAAAGTCATATCAACATTAAGCACGTACAGTGCTTCTCTTCATCTGACCATGAACTTGCCAGAACCTTGATTCTGACAACCCTTGATTACTTGTGGTGTGGCAATTACATTAGTGATAAGACCAGCTTAAGTTTAGGCAACTAAAAGTGGCAACTATAGTGGCAACTTTAGGCAACTATATTCTCAAATAAAAGCCAATACTCAAAAAATCAAATAAACCCTACAAATTACATGTATGCATAAACTACTAATTTGTTTAGCTGGAAACATAATTGCTACAGGAAGTGCTCTGTTTTTGTACTGCACTCAAGTCAAAGGGAGGTGGTCGAGGTGGATGCTGAGCGTGTTGACCAGACCACCACTTTCATCCTCAGGGGTTCATGAATATCTATTTCAAATATTCATGTCAATCCATCTGATAGTTGTTGAGATGATTCATTCTGCACATTGTCATCATTTCCATCTCATAGAGCCACGCATGGCTGAAAATACACTTACCAAACAGAGTAAATTAAAAATAAATGCATATATCAATTCTTTCTTCAGTTGCAGAACATAGTTATCAAAAATAAGAAGAAGAAACAGGAGGAGAACCCCATTTTTTTGGTATATTGTGAACTTGTGAAAATGTGTTTTTATGTGACTTAAAGTGAGTTCTGCATTTATTCATTCATTCATTTTATACTTTAAAGGTGAGTATTTTATGACAATTTAAATTTCAGACGTGCCCTCTTTCATTTTACCTTTTTTTTCTTCTTCTCTCTACATCTTTTTTCCCAGAATGCTCTTTCAGTGCCATCGCCGACGTGGTGTTCTTGGTGGACGGCTCCTGGAGCGTGGGCAGGCCCAACTTCAAATACATCCGCAGCTTCATCTCAGCGGCGGCTGGCGCCTTTCAGATCAGAGAGGACAAAACCCGGGTGGGCGTGGTCCAGTACAGCAGCGACACCCGGACAGAGTTCTCCCTGAACCATCACTTGACCCGACCGGCGCTGCTCCGGGCCATCAGCTCGCTGCCGTACAAAGGAGGAAACACCATGACAGGTACACACTGTTTTCTATTTTCACGTCAGTTTAGGTTCTGTTGTTATTATTGTTGTTATAATAATTATAATTATGATTATAAATAATTTTTTACAATGGTACATTTTCCACAACTCAATATTAAATAAAAAATGTATATAGTTTTCAAAAAAATCTTCTTTATTGTCAGGTTTTAGTACTTTTTGTTTTTGTGTGTGCAAGAAACAATAAATGTCTTTTTTGAAATATTTGATTAATTCATTTTTTTGGCCCACATAGTTTCATAATGACACGTTAAATTAAATTAGCTGAAATAATAATACAATTTTAATCTTTTTAAAAAAGATTTTTGATTAACTAATTTTTATATTTGAGTTTTAGCAGCACAAGTTTATTGGCATGTTAGATCTAGACCAAAGTGGACAGCAGTATTGAGCGCAGGTTTTCTAAATCAAAATGTTTTTATTTTACTCATTATTTTGTGTTCTGCATCAAATGAAGATCAAAGAATATTTCACTTAATTTTTCCTTTTTCCCTTTATTTATTTATTTCAAATTCAATTCACAAAATCAAACTGATAAGGTTTTTCACAAGCCCTTCTCTTTAAAAATGAAGTTTACGTCAGTTTGTGATAATGTCCTCCTGCTATAATTAAGAAGTGTTAAAGCTACTCTTTGTAAGCAGACACTTTCTGGCTGTGTATCATTTGAAACTTAATCCCTGCTCGTCTCGTTGCTCCAGGCGATGCCCTCGACTACCTCCTGAAAAACACTTTCACCGAGGCGGCCGGCGCCAGGAAGGGTTTTCCCAAAGTGCTAGTGATCATCACAGATGGCAAATCTGAGGATCCAGTGGAGAGCTACGCCAAGCAGCTCAGGAGCAGGGGGGTGGAGATCTTTGTCCTCGGTACGCAGCCAGAACAAGTTTATTACATTCCACATCTTACATTTTCCATCCGTATTTAATACTTTTAGCTGTTGTTCGTAACGAAAGCAGCTCATGATGACGTAACGACAAAAGGTGAAATTCCTACATCATTAACATTACAAGCGAGTGATAGCAGGTTTTATGTATGTTTACTCTCGGGCTTCGCTGTCAGACTTTCCACAATCTCAGGATGGAGGAACAGAAGTGGGCTGTTGCTATGGTGTTAAAGAGGGCTGCTGGTTGAATAATAATAACAGCTCATCTTCTGCAGTCTCTGAGAACAGGTCACTGATAGAAAACGGCTCAGTGAAACATGAAATATGCTCTCAGCTTTTGCAGGAGAGGCTGGTCACATACAGGAGGAACACTGTAAATATCCACTTCTCCTAAAAAACCAAACATAAACAGACCTCATCAGGCTGGCCAGCGTGTTTTTGAATGGTTATTCAGTCTTTAAGAGGATTTTTAAAAAGGTTGAGCTGAAGTTAAAGCTACAGTTTGACTGAAGTCACCAACATTTCAGTTGTAAAGTTTTTGCAGGACAGCAGTGAAAAAATATCATATCAGACTTTATCAGGGATACACAATAACATCCTGGAATAAGTTACATCGTTGTCCCTGGTTGCTGCGCAGTCCACAAACTTTTATCAAGACGGAAACAGGCACCCGATGTCTGACATTAACTAGAAATTTGAATCATATTAACAATCAATTAAGTGTTTAAGATACTTTAAAATTGTTTTCAACTGTAAAAAAACAGAACATTGATTAGTCGTGAAGACGAAGTACTCAAATCCTAAAAGTATTAAAACCACAGTGTAAAACATTCAGTTACAAGTAAAAGTACTGCGGTCAGACTTCAGTACCCCCAGTAAAGTACAGTACTGATAATACAGAAGAGTGGAGCTTAGGTTTCCACCTCTAGCTGTTTTCATACTGTCAGATATGTGATGAAGGAAAGAAGGGAAGAAATAAGAAAGGAAGGAAAAAGAAAGGGAAGAAATCTGTGAAAAAGAAGCAAAGAAACAAGGAAAGAAAAGAACAATACCAGCAATATTTTATGTTATCTTGTGCTCAAAGTTCACGTAAAAACCTGAATCTGCAAAGTAACCAGTAACTCCAGCCGTCAGAAAAACATAGTGGAGTAAAAAGAAGAAAATTTCCTTTGAATAAACTATATTCTGTAAAGGCTGACAGCTTTAGTAATAGTGTCAAAGTGTTACAAAAGAATATAGGTTTGTAAAACTCACTTAAAATGGAGTCGAACCAGTTTCATATTTACTGCCCACGCTGTCAGACTTTCCAGCCAGAGTAGGATAAAAAAGTCGAGGCTCTGTGTTTTTTGTTCTCAATTGGTGGCGAATCCAGCTGCAGAACGTTTTATATGTTAACGTGGAAAAAAAATGTTTCACTTCACGTATTTATAGATTGCTCATTTCATCGGTTATTTACAAACCTGGAGCAAATTCACCCTTTACCTCTGACACAGTAATCCTCACATGATGCCAGTGGATTTATAAGCGCTGCTATGAATTCACTCCTGTCGCCTCAATCACAATGGCAGCAATGGAACAATTTCCCTTATCGTAAACTGTGCATTTACCACAACTTAGATTTTTTGTTTTTCTTTGTCCGTTTTAGGTATTCAACAGGCCGATGAAGAGGAGATGAAGCTAATGGCCTCCACTCCTCACGGAAGTCACGTCTATAATGTCGCCAACTTTAACGTGATCAAGAATGTGCAGAAAAAGCTCATTACTCAGATGTGCGCTGGTGTCGACGATCAACTCAACGCACTCGCCAGCGGGGAAGAAGGTGAGATGTGGTAAAAACTGCTTTTATACCTGGTGTGAAAAAATGGACACGAAGGTCACATCCATCTCAAACTTTCATTTTCAACGTTTTTCAAGTTTTACATTTTCTGTTTTCTAATGTCCCTCTGCACATTAAGTTAAATGAGTAGTTAAACATTTTGGGAAATGCACTTATTTCGCTTTCTTGTCAGGACTTAGTTGAGAAGATCGATACCCCTCTCATGTCTGTATGCTAAATATGAAGCTACAGCCAGCAGCTGGTTAGCTTAGCTTAGCATAAAGACTGGAAACAGGGGGAAACAGCTAGCCTGGCTCCGTCCAAAGGTAACAAAATCCACCTACCAGCACCTGTAAAGCTTTCTTATTAATATGTTCTATGTAGCTAGTTTAATCCATACATCTTTGGACAGAGCCAGGCTAGCTGTTTCCCCCTGTTTCCAGTCTTTGTGCTAAGCTAAGCTAACCATCTGCTACCTCTAGTTTGATATTTAACTGACAGATATGAGATGAGAGTGGTATCAAAACAAACTAACAAATTTTCAAAGCAGACATGATTTTTTTCCCATTATGAACCAAAATAACAAGCCATAAATAAACTCTTGCTCTGCACCAAATGTGTGTACATTTACTGCACATAAGGATTCAGATAATCTTATAATTCTTATTCTGATTCTGATTTTTGCAGTCGTTGAACCAGCCTCCAACCTTCAAGTCCTGGAGGTGGCCTCTAAGTCCATACGGGTGACCTGGGATGCCTCTATCGGAGAGGTTTCCGGATACAAGGTGCAGATGATCCCCATGATGACCGGCAGCAAGCGGCAGGAACTGTACGTGGGCCCGACCCAGAGCTCGGTGGTGGTCAGAGACCTTTCTCCAGACACAGAGTACCAGATCAGTCTGTATGCCCTGAAGGGCCTGACGCCCAGCGAGCCTATCATGGTCATGCAGAAGACGCAGCTAGTTACAGTATCACTGGGTGAGTACAACATAATGAGTCTAACTAGTCGATTTTGACTTTTTAGTAAATGTTTGATACAATGGAGGTTCCCCTCTTACCATGGACTTGAAGAGTCGTCAATAACATTTCTGTAAATGTATCAATAATGCAGAAGATCCAACAGGGGCAGCAGGTCACTTTACAGGAACAGTTCATCATTTTGGAAAATATGCTGATTCGCTTTCTTGCCAAGAGTTAGATGAGAAGATCAATACCACTCTTGTGTCTGTGTGATATGTATGGAGCTGGAGCCAGGAGGCGAACAACTCTCAAAATCATATGAGAGTTAACATAATTATCAGTTTCCAACTTGTAAATACCATTCGCACCAAGTCTTACTTACAACTTGGAAAGTCAGATCCCTCTGAAAGCTCCTTCAGCTTGGTGCTCTTAAATACTTTGCAAACAAACATGGACGCGTCACATCAACCAAAACCCGCCGTTAAAGGAAATTAAATGCAATTTTTAATGGATATAGTACCATTCTGGCAAAGCACAACATTTTTCCGGTATCAGTGTGGCTCTTATTGACTTCAGCCTTTGGTTTGCCAACAAACAAAGACACACTAAGGATGAAAAATCTCAGAATATGATACAGCCATCGATGTATTCTAATGTGCTATCATTGAAGCTAGTCAGTTACATCTTTGTATTGTGCTTTTTGTTTTTCCTAGAATGTTCTCTTGGTGTGGATGTTCAAGCCGACGTCGTCCTCCTGGTTGACGGTTCCTACAGCATCGGCCTGGCTAACTTTGCTAAAGTAAGAGCTTTCCTGGAGGTGCTGGTGACCTCCTTTGACATTGGGCCAGATAAGGTCCAGATCAGCCTGGTCCAGTACAGCAGGGACCCCCACACAGAGTTCTACCTGAACACTCACCATGACCTGAGTGCCGTGGTCAAGGCTGTGAGGTCTTTCCCGTACCGTGGCGGCTCCACCAACACCGGCAGGGCCATGACCTATGTGAGAGAGAAGATCTTTCAGGCCACCAGAGGGGCGCGCCCCAACGTTCCCCGTGTCACCATCCTCATCACTGACGGGAAGTCGTCCGATGCCTTCCAGGAGCCGGCCACCAAGCTGAGGAATTCTGATGTGGAGATCTTTGCGGTGGGCGTTAAGGACGCTGTACGAACTGAGCTGGAGGCCATCGCCAATAGGCCCGCAGAGACCCACGTGTACACCGTAGAGGACTTTGATGCCTTCCAGAGGATCTCCAAAGAACTCACGCAATCCATCTGCCTGAGGATCGAGCAAGAACTTCGCAACATCCACCAGAGACGTAAGTGATATTGCATTTATCCTCTATGCTGATGACAGTGTGCTTTGTTCAACTTCTTTTCAGTAATCTACTGTTGTTTTAGGGTTGGGCAAATTTAGATCTTCTTATTGATTCTGGTTTGTATCAAATTCAGGCTCGATCCTTGTGATATGGTTTGAGTCAGAAAAGAAACCACATTATGTTAAAAGCAAAAACCACCAAATTAACTTGCAATAGTCACTTGTCATAATTAACAAGGTATTTCATGATTCTTTTTGGTAAAAATGTTATAAAAATATAAGTATTATGTATGTTTCCGTGCACAAGTGGAATATTGGCTGTTTTTCACTGGTTTTAACTTAAGTTGAATCCTATTTTTAGCTGTAGGTGGAGGTGGAAATTACAAATTACTTGGTTTAAATAGTTTCATTTCTGTTCTGTACTAAGATTCTTTGTTATGTAGTTTGTTCATTATGTTTTTATACTTAGCAATAGCACCTCTATAAGTAGTAATGTTACTGTGTTGATTCTGTCATCAGTTCAGTCAGTTGCTGGTTTGAACGGTTTCATTCAGTTTAGTACATAACTCTGCTTATATAAGCACTGTTTATAAGGTTAATACCTCAACAACCACCCGTCTCCAACAGATTTATCGCATCATGATTGTTTGGATTTCATTAAACTTTTAACCAGGACGTCACATACTGTGTATCACGATGTGCGGACAGTGAGGGGGTCTCCAAAGCAATGATGATTCTGCACACTCAGTTCAGCTTGAGGATTTGGTTTTAAAGATTCGTTCTTTGCTGTTATCTCTACTGTCACACTGACAGAGGCATTTGTGAGTCTGCAGTCATACAGTATATTATCAGTTGTTTGCAAGAAGATTGGGAGCTGTGTCACCTGTGTTGATCCATTGTTCAGTAACAGGAATAGTTTGCTAAGTTGCGTGCCAATACGTATAGTATGCTAGCTTTGTTTAATCTGTGGCACAAACTACCTTAGCACGAACAAAAATGTACCAACCATGGAGCACCAAACTGTCAGTATTTTCGTTTAAGGTCGTTGTTTAAGAGGTTACCAATCAGTTTCAACGGTTTTTAAAGTTTGTTGAAGCAGTTAAAATGGCTACAAGAAGAACTCTTTGTCAAACGTGTAAATCATAGAAATCTCAAAGTTCTTACCATTTTCTCATGATGATGTAAAAAAACAGAAATATGCTGAATGCCTTTAAATGCTGATATCCATATTTTGCTTCATTTTAGTGCATTTGAATTAGCTAACATTCATTTCATCTTGCTAATTTTAAGTAATATTTGCCTCTAGTCTAAACAACAGTTTCTTCAGCATAATGCCATCAAACATGGAGAGCTGAAAGTACTTTTTGATGATAAAAAAATATAGATTCTTTTATTTATTTGTACATGTACTACGAACAATGATGAACACCTTTCATCACTCTGTGGGCTCCACAAATTAATTTGAAGTAATTTTCTATTTAAGTACATGTTTAATGAGAACTACCAGTCAACTCTGATTATTTAGAACAGTTGTAGTGATCAAACCAACATTTTAACAATTAATTACTGCAGCAGTCAGATGTAACTCTACCACCCTTCACTGTGGGGGAGAAGACAGAGTTATACCAACAGTCGTCCATATGCACACAATTACTTTCATGTCTTCTAAGCGTGTCTATTTCAACCGAACCCCCCTTTTTGCCTCAATGTGTTAGACACATGTCCACCTTTTGATCTTTCAAGGCCAGCGAGTGTTCCTGCATGTGGAAATATCAGAACTGGGTCAATTAGTGGTTGCAGAGGTTTCTTAGCGTTTGTTTAAACCTCAGTTATCACCACATCAGGACACTCCAGACCGTCAGGTGTGTTGTCCGTCACGTGTCCGTAAACAAAACTTTGAGACTTTGAAATGCATTCTTTGCACTGAAATCATTAGCCACCCCCGAACATCTGGTAGTCAAGTTTAAACCAGCAAGCAGAGTTACTCGCAAATGCTGTTTCACCCACTTAAAGCCAAATATGAATCACTGTGTTACTTTGCCAACAGGAGTTTCCAGGACTGCCAGCGCAGTATGTGACTCGCACCAGTTTTGATTGCTGATTATATAATTCTTATATAATAATGACTTTATGTCAACAAAGAGAAGTGTACGGGAGCCTGAACGAGCAGCGCAGTCACAGCTTCCATCCAACAGACTGACTCAAAGAGCTCCCACAGTGGGGAGTTTCACAGCAGCCGCCCTCCCAGTGCTCTGAATGATGGAGCTGTCAGATGGCTTGTAGATTGTACGTCTTAATTAAATGGCATGTAGGTCAGCCCCTCTACCCTCTGGATTCCTTCAATTGCTACTGTTTGTTAAAGGAAGTCCTGGTTGTTTTTTCTACAGTGCAGACTCACCTTCAACCAAGATAAAGGCTCTGCTCAGTTATCATCCTTGGTGATCTGTATTTTAATGTTCTATGGATAACACAGAGTATGGCTTAATGGATTTTTGGAAATGTGAATAGGAGGTTTCCCACTAGGCTAAGCTGATTGATGATGCTAGTCTCTTTAAAGTAATTTGTTCACTGTGTTTTTGTATTTATTTAATCTTTATTTAATGATTATTTAGAGAGACCTGAGAACAAGAAACATTCACAAGAGCACAATCAGAAAACAGAAACTACACAGTAACAAGGAATTAATCAAAACAGTTAGAAGAATTATAAAAAAACAACCCAACAGATAATAAAGCTTTAAAATCACCAAGGGGAATGTAAGACTGTAGTTTGAGGGCAATTTGCAGATCATTCAATTTAAAAGTTGTATAATACATGACATACCTGCGTACATGAGGGAAATTTAAGTAGGATCGTGAGGTAGTTTGGAAGCTTCAATAGTACAGTATGATGGTAAAAAAAAAAAACGAACTGAAAGATAAGTTGCAGACATCAGTGAATAAATCAGTCAGGGTTGTGTTGGGTCCAACCTCAAGTGATGGTGTGGGGAAACAACATATTTAGCTGCTCGCTGTGGACCATAAAATCTGTAACAACAGGACTCCTAAAGGGACTTTTTTAAGAGGACTGGGAACACCTCTAGATATCACATCTGCAAGTATTACCAGAGTCAATATCAACATGGCAAAACACTCTTGTAGGTTTGAATTAGAGCTGTGAAGATATGGTTGTGTTGGTTTCATTTTATTGAAGTGGCATTGAGATGTTGAATATTTGTCCTTAACTGGTGCTGATTTTGTCCTGTTGATTCCTGCTCAAACATATACACCAACTAAACTCAACTCAACTAAAGTAAAAGTAAAAATCTGATGCTACTGTATATATCCAAAAAGTCAAGTTCCAGCTGTATCTGCACATAATTAGATTCAATATAAACGTGACAGATTTTAAGAATTGAAAACACACACTAATGTACTTGTAGAGCAAAATCCTTCTCCCAAGTTTTCAGAGATTCCACATGGCAGCGACGTATCTGCTTGTGTTTGTTGTCAGTTTGTTTTAACTTTGTTACCTTCCACTCCCTCCAGGACTGGTCCAGCCGAGGGCCCTGTCCTTCTCTGAGGTCGGCCCCAGAAGCTTCAGGACCTCCTGGGAGATCGACGCCCCCAAGGTCGAGTCCTATCTGGTTAAGTTCAAGCCGGCAGATGACGACGATGGCCATTATGTGTCCATGTCTGTTCCCGGGGACACGTTAACCACCCTCATCCCCCACCTCACCCCACTCACCCGCTATGAAGTCAACGTTTATGCTCAGTATGACAAAGGGGACAGCTTGCCTGTGACCGGCTATGAGACCACTTTAGAAGGTATTTATGTTCATTCAAGACGTTTACCTTTATTTTTAAGCTGGTAAACAGGAGCAATAGCGCCCTAACCCACCCATTCACATTTGTTGCAGAGCTAGGCCCCGTGCAGAACCTGAGAGTATCTGAAGAGACCACAGATAGCTTCAGAGTATCGTGGCAGCCAGCTCCAGGAGCCGTCACTCGTTACCGGTTAACATACGCACCTGTTGGGGATGAGAGCTCGAGGCTGGAGACGACCACTGTTGGCACAGAGACAACGATTGTGCTGCAGGAGCTTCAGCCCAAAACCACCTACCGCGTCACCGTCGTTCCTGAATACCAGTCCGGCTCCGGAGTGCCGCTGCAGACTGACGGCACCACCAAAGAAGGTGACTGTAGCTTCATATTATACTCATTTACAAATTAGAAGAGAGTACTATTTGGCGCTGGAAATGTCCTCTCTCAGAGCGCACAATTTGATGCATTTTGCAATATTAGGGGGAAAAACAGGGCTCAGGAGCAGTGTTGGACAGTAACAGCAGTGTCCTAGAACATGTATAGTATGTAATAGCACAATTTATCTTTAAATTGCAATAAATGGTATGACTCGCTAAGACATGCAGTGCCATAAGCCTGTAAATAAAGGGTGTAAAAAAACATCCTTGGGTTCAAAGGGTTAACAGATAATGATCCACAGATCACGATTGTTTGAAGCTTCAACAGATTTTGGGCCAGAAGTTGAGCTCTAAAGTCCAGAAATCTGAATAGCTGGTTAAGTAATCGTTGAGTCACTGGTTCTGATCCACAACAGGTGCCTGCAGATGTCTTGTGATCATTTTGTTTGTGCTGTGGGACAGTAAAAACTATAAAAATCAAATTCTACCTTTAAATCAGATGATGAAAACATCCTGGGTCCAAGCTGTCTTTCCAAAAGACCACAGTGGAAATAAGTTCAGACTTCTTTCTGACATCCTCAGTGACTCTGTTTATTCAGTGTTTTTTTTAAAGTCGTCATCTGTCATTTGGCGTTTGCTTTCATTCCACGTTTGCCTGGGAGTGCCATAAGTCCACACATTTTTGACCCCAGTGGAAAGTGAACTCCTCACCCAGCAGTGTTAGTACAACCTGCCACCCATCGAGCTCCTCGTCAGATCTGTCCTGCCTTACAGGGAAAGGAATGAAAAACAGACGGAAGCTCAGAAAGCTGGGAAGTAGAAGTGGGCCAAGATGTCCTTAAAGGTGATAAACAACAAAGAAGGAAAGTGAACAACCCTCTAGACTCTGGACAGTGACGTTAAGAAACGTTGGAGATCTTTCGTAGTGTCTTGAAGGGAGATTATCTCATGGAGAAACTTCCAGCGGGGGCGCTTTTAGGGAGGGATCATGTATCTTCCGAAGGCATTTAAGATTATCGACCTTGAGCCAAAAACACTGGAAATAAACAAATGATATTCCTGTCTACCATGGCAACAGCATTTCTCACTGTGCCTGCGTGTACCGATCCCCTCCTGGTTCTTCCAGCTCCTTCAGATGAGGCAGCTGCTTGTCGTCTGAGGTGAATTTGTTTAAGAATATTTTTGACATTTATAAAAAGACGCAGGATTAATCCCAGCTTGCACCTCTTTGACATGAAACACCCAGCTGGCTCTCAGACGGATTTATGTTTTTCTTCCCCATGTATGGCTTACAATATTGTTCCCATTACAATATTTACTGTGCCATGACTTTATCTCTAAACTATGAATTGATGCAGTGCCTTGAGGGTTTGCATGAGTTGCCCTTTTGCTTGCAGTCTTTTCCAGCAAGTCCTGTGTTGGGGGCCAGAAGCACATAATACTTGGTTACAGCAGACACTGGGAATCTGAATACCATGTGGGGAAAAAAGAAGTGTATTTCACTTAAAACCCATGACATGTTCATCACTCAGTAGGAAAAAAACATACAGTCAGGCAAATGCAACAATAAAACACTTCACAGTAACACTCAGCAGTAAGCAGGGCACATGAGTCACCACTTTATTTTAACAATTATTTTTCAAAGGGGGAATTGTGTGAACATGCCCTACTTCACTTTCAAAGTCTCTTACGCTCATTCACATCCTGGTAGCTGCCCAGCACAAACACAGCTTTCTACTGTACAGCTCAACTGGAGCAACTGGGAGTTCAGTGTCTTTGTCAAGGACACCTCAGACTGAGTTTCTCAGCTGCTTTATATCCGGTCAAGGGTACTTTAAGGTTACTTTTTTGTTAAATGAGTCACATTTTGGTTGCTAGGTGGCAGAAAACAAGCAGACCACCACATGTCCCTGGGTTATGAAGTTGCTATAACTAACGTGCTAGCAAATATTTATTTATGTACACAACCAGCAGACACAGCTGCCTGCTGCTGCTGGAACACTGAGACTGAACCAGACAGGAAATGTGCTGCAAGACCAAAACTATGAGCTAAAAGAGGCTAAAAAGCTCCATCCTTTATCATTTTGGCAATAAATTCACTTCATACGGAATCATTTCTTTCAGTATTTATATCAAAAATATTGATTAATTCGGGTTTAAAGATTAAGATTTATAAATTAAGATACAGCTCCCTGTAAAGTGCCAGTATGTATCCTGAAAAACACAGCAACACTTCCACTGACTTGATGATCTACTGTATTTTCACACATAAGATTAACTTTTAGTAATGCATCGTCTACAAAAGATACAGTGAATAAATACACATATCCAGATGTCTTAATGTCTGTCTTCACAGCTGATACAGAGACACAAAATAAACTGGTAACTTAAAGCTAGACATTATTTCTGGCACGCAGCTGTGACCTGCTGATCCTCCCAGATTAAGCGATTACTCCAGTTTTATTATGACTGTGTGGCTCAACAGCCGCAGCTAATGTTTGAGGTTTTACTGTAATTGCTGTGACTAAACCCTGGAAGACGACCAAATCATCAGAAGAAGGGCTCTTCAAACAAACACGGCAAACATTTAATACAAGTCTGTGTTTTCTTTTTGCTTCAGAGCAAAATGTTAGAAGTGATCCTCCTTTCAAAACCCGGAGCGGGCTTCAAAGGTCGGGCTTATTGTTACTGGAGAGTAATAATAAACAGAACAAGAGCAGAGAGAGGTGGTGAGGAGGAAGAGAGGAAGACGCCATACAGGTTTAGTGTTGTAGTGATGTTAAAGAACTTTCATTTCTTATTTTCATGGCTTCTGTCCATCACTTCTTATCAGATCTAATAACAGTTTACTCACCAAGTTAAGGTCATCTTAAAACTCTGATTATCTTAGTGCATAGATTTACAACTTTAAGATGCTTTTGGGAAACAGGGCTACAACACTACCACAACAGAGTTCAACCGATCAGGAACATAATGATCACATGTTCACACATGTTTAAACAAATCCCCAGTTTCACCGTATTATTACAAAGTGAAACTTAAAATGACTGCACCCAAAAAGTCAGTTCTAATCCCTCTTTGAATTTAAAATCTGATACAGCAGATCAAAGCTGAACCAAGAAGTCGGTCTAAACTGAAAGGATGTTTCCGACAGAGCTGCAACTAACAATTATTATTATCGATTAACCTGCTGATTATTTCCTTGATCAATCGTTTAGTTAATCAAAATCAAAATATATGAAAATAGTGAAAAAGTCGACATATTGAGATTATTTGTTTTGTCCGGCCAACAGTCCAAAATATATTTAAAATTTATCAAAACTATCATATATGACAAAGAAAAGCAGCAAATCGACACATTTGAGAAGCTGGAATCAGAGAAGGTTTGTAATTTTTGATTTTAAAAAATTACTGTGAAGTAACATGTTTCAGCGTTGGCTTAACACAAACAATTAGCTAATAATTTTAACGCATTTAATGTAAAAATAATTTGTTTTTGACTAACAATTTTTGAACATTACAAGGGAGCCCTTTCTTTTTTTAATTATTTTGGGTGCATATTTACTCTCATTGATAGTAGCCAGTAGAGTGTGACAGAAAATGTGAGTTTAGCTTGCATGGTGAAGGTGGACATTTGGCCCCAAAGGGAACATTTTTGCTATTTTGCTTTAACTACATGAACTATTGTGCTTATGAATTAAAATAATCTTGCACATGTATCCTATGATTGTATAACCCTTCGTGTATTTTGCTGCAGATTTAGGTACTGATGCAGATAAAAAAAACATTTGCTATCATCAAAAGATCAAATTTATAGTATTTTTAGAGGAGATATTAGCTCTCAGATGTTTTCTGGTTTGATTAAAACTACCGGATATATCCTAAAACAGTTGGGACACGGACAATGGACACGTATGTGGTTCTGTTTAAACTATATTGAGTGTCAGCATACAGGGACGTTTTGGGCTGCATGCAGATGGTCCTTGCAGACTATTTCGGACATGTGGAGATGACATAATTTATGTCACACTGGTGTGGCTTCCTGGTGGCCTAGCGGACCATGCAACATCCCCGTCTCAACTGTCACTATCAAATTAAGACAAAATGCCAATAAAATAATAGTTAAAAAAAAGAGTCTATAAAAGAAGCAGGTGCTGATGTCATCATGGTGGACCTGAACGATGGATGCAGTTTATGTATGGATGTAGCAGTGTTTGCTCACCGGTGCATCTCGGACGGTGGAGTCGAAGCTTTGTGAGCTGCGTGCAGCAACAGTAACAGTGGACACACACAGGCTGAGAGGTAAAGATGAGAAACAGCAAGACCGGACAGGAATGTAACCCAGCTGAGAGCAGGGCTGGAAGGTTAGGAGGAGCAGGGAAGACTGACTCATTCCTTTCTCTGTTTCTGTCTTCCTCTCTGTTTATGTCTCCGGTTCATGCTGTCTCCCTCTCTCTCTCTCACTTTCTGTCTTTCCCATCTTCACTCCCCATTTCTCTTTAATTCTGTTTTCTTTATTTCTTTGTTTTTGTGTGGATCTCCCTGCGGCCTTCCGCTCTATTTCACTCTCCGTCTGTCTTTCTTTGTCTCTTCACGTTATTTTCTTTCTGTCTCCTTGTCTCTCTCACTCTTTGTTGCTGTCTTTCTTTCTTTCCACCTTGTGAGGGCTTGCCTGGAATTTAATAGAGTTGTCCACAGTCTCTGTGTTTCGGCCTGCACAGCCTCCAGATGCGTCCGTGGTCGCAGTACAACCTCCACTGTTTTTTTAAATTCTTTCTTCCTGATTACTTCAGATTGTCGGGCCCGGACTGGCACAGCGTGGTGCATTTGTTCTGCCGTGTTGCATTCACGGGCTGGTTCAGTGTGAGGACACTTGAAGTGTGTTGGTAAGGCCCCCAGTCATCCCTGGTGATGGCCCACATCAGAGGCCTTGGGGGGGTGGGGGGAGTTCCTCATTACATTTGTTTCCCTCACATGCAGGGCTAAACCTGCTCAGATCTGCAGTGGAAAAACTCGGCTGCTCCGATACTGTACCCACATTAAAACCAGTGAGCTCACTCTTTCTTATTGTAAAAACTCTGATTGTACAGTAAGAGCTCGTGTTAAGCTTCAGCGGGGCCTCGTTTGTATGCAAGAGATTTCTGTTTACGACCAACTGCGAGCTAAAATGGAAAACTCTTCTTCATGCCAAAATCAGCAGGTTACAATGTTTTCTGTGATGTATCAGAGCTGATTCAGGTCGTTGCCCAAACTACTGTATAAATGCTACAGAGCGACTTTGTTTTCAGTCTTTCCTAATTTGTTAAAACAATGCTGCAGTAGATCCCAGGATAAAGTCAGATGATGTGCAGTCCATCTTGCTCAGTTGTTTGGCGTAAACCTGTCCACAGCTGATATATAAAGGCGCTGCAGCTGCTTTTGGCTTTTTTCACCAAGTCCTTCACTTTTAACACTCATTTGGAAAGACCCCAAAAAGTTGACGTTAACCAGGACTTCCTTATTGTAGGACCAGTGCAGCGTGACGGGATGGAAAACCTTTCAAAACTGTAGAGAAAAGGGAACATTTCACGAATCACAAAAGGAAAACCTACTGTCAGATTGATGACGGTGCATCTTTGAAATTATACAATTTATTTTTAATGGCTTCCACTGGACCATGAAGCCAAAAAACTCAAAGACCAATGCGAATGAAACAAAAAGCTGTAAAATTGGAATGATGAGGTGTCTTTGAGAAGGTTTTCCAGACTATTTTGTGTCCTGTCTTTCATGTTCATGAGCTTTTAGTCGTCCTTTATACTGGTGTGACTTTCATGACCCAAGAGTCTATTAAACTGAAACCTTATAACACTCTGAAAATACGTAGCTGTCGACCTTAAAACCAGACATGTTTGTCTGGATTAGAAAAGCTGACTTTTTAAACATCCAAAGCTCTGAAGCTTGAGTTAAATTCTGGTTGTAGTTGTTGGTGTGATCAGTCGTGGACCCCCAGCTTGTTCTAACTCGCCAAACTGACAGGCAATTAGTTTTTTTTTTTCAGTTTTCACCTGTATTAGCTTTCCAGGCCTGCTTCAGGCAGAGCAGGTGAGGCTGAGGTTGGAGTTAAGGCGAGGGTTGGACTTACTTTCTGAACATATGATGATGTCTTACTTTCTAGCTTGGACAGAAAGACGCAGATTCTGGCTACAGCTGGGCTCCGCTTAGTATTCCTGTGGCGATTCTGGCCGACAACATGCTCTGTCTCAGTTTAGTTCCCAGTTTAGAGTCGGGATGAAAGAGCGAACAAACGTTTTTGGCCAAAAAAATGACATCTCTTCAATTATCACATGAAGGTGATAACGTTTATTCATGGGAAAAAATAACATGAGCGCTGTAAGGTGCTGTACAGACGGGCTGTTAACAAATATTTCCCTGTGGTGCAACAGATTAATAAAAGTTTGGGAACCACTGATCTAGAAAATGTGCTGAAAGACTTCAGACATATTTCCTTCATGTCTTCCATCATAATCTATGATAGAAGATATTTTAGTCGTTATGTTAAATCTTCTTTTAAATCCGTTTATTCAAAGCACCAACAAGTAGAGTCAATGTGTTTATTTTTAGAAAGGGTCGCCCTCGTGGGAATTGAACCCTGTAAAGATGGTTGGGTATCACTTACAGTTGCACTTATCCTTTCTGATTCTGCTTACCAATCTGAATTAAATTGAATTTTAAGACTGCGATGTACAGTCTTTGCTCATAAATGTTGAGGTATTTTGTAGTATGACGACTGGGGACATCAAAAACTCTGTTTTTTATCTGCTGCAGAAAATGCTTTGCCAGAATTCATCACTGAAAAGTTGTTTTCAGAAATCAATAACCGTAATTTAAAAGCATGTCAAAATCAAAGTCTGTTCACAGGTCTGTGGCTCCAGAGGGAGCTGTGCGATGTCTGATAAATTGCCTCACGTGATGTCACTTGAGTCAGCTTCATTTGCAGTCTGAAGACTACAAGTTTGAAAATTAAGATTATCTGGGAGTATGGAGAAAGAAGTAGAACCAGACCTCTGTAGCTCGAAGCTACCAATACATTAGCCGCTACTAGCATAACACACCTGAATCTCCTGACCGAACTGCAGCGGTCGAGTTGCATTGTGGGTTATGTAGGTGCCAGGTTTGGACAAGGAAGAAGAATGTGTGGAATAAAAAGACGATATCTCTGGTTCTCCTGCATCGATTTTGATCCTTTTTTAAAACTATCCACCGTGAGTCCAACAGTGCTGTAGGAATGCAATGCTAAATTAGTGGAATATAAGTAGAAAATTTAAAAGCCGTTCCACTTCAGATCTGGTTCTTGATACCCAACCATACCCTGAAAGGTGTCAAACAAACTAGTTCATACGAACACATCATTCGGACATGTCTAAAGGCAAAAGTGTTCTACCTGTTCTGAATGGTCACACTCGAAGGCGGGGTGCAACGCCTGCCATCATAGCCTCCTCCTGGCAGCTACCCACTATGTCTTGTGCATGTCTTACAAACGAATGAATCTTACAAACGTGGATACACACCAGGCCAATCGCTGTGTAAAGTGGCCGTGATTGTTGGACTGTCTGTTTCAGAGAGTTACAAAAATTGTTGGATGTTGCCCCTCGTCACAAAGGAGGTTTCAGACACACAAAAAAACAACACTAGGGCCTACTTTGGAGTGAGTAATGCACTGCACAGTGGTTTATAATATTATGAGACAGGATTTTACAACTCTGGAAAGTTATCATGGTGGCAATTAGCAAAGTTAAACTTTTTGCCGGATGACTTTGCATGAATGGGAGCCAATGCAGTAGTGCAGAGGGCGCAAAAAGGAACACCCAACTCTGGCAGTTGCTCATTCAGCTAAGCAGGATTTCTCCTCTGATGTGGAGTAGCACCAACATGTTGCCAGAGTGATCCCCCCCCCCATCTGGGCCACCCGTACGAAAACAGCAGTCCCCCTCTGCACTTCAAGGTGCTTTAAATGGCTGACGGTAGATGGAACATGTTGTGTAGCCAAGTTTATACAAAGCAAAAAGCCAAGAGACTTTCCACTGTGACTGTAAGGTCTCAGCAGCAGGGAGTCCCAGACTGAGTCTCCTCCTCCAGCATTGTGTCAGACCAACATAAGAAACCTTTTACAAAGCGTACAGAAGGCAGACCTGACCTGTGCTTCAATCACATGCCCTTCAGGTGCTGAAGAAGTCAGCAGATTTGAGTTGTTGTATAACTGTTTCTACAGCTCAGGACACAATCTACTGTTGTTTGGATCTGCCAAATAAGGTTAAACTTAACCAGTCAGAACATTTCTGTTTCAAGATAAAAGTTAACCGTTGGTACATGCAAAATATTAAACTATTTTGAGCCAGATTGAAAGTTAATCTTTTATGGTGATAACGGAGAAACAATATCAAAATATTAACCTGAAACTTTCTGATATTAGATGACAAAACAATTCTACCACAAGTCCATTCATTAGCTGCTCTGGAGCTTTCAATTTTATCCCACAATCTTCCTCAGCGGATGGAGTTTGCCCAGTTATCGTGGAATTGTAGGTTTCATTGTCTTTGCTTCACTTTGTTCTCAGAAATGTACCAGTTATAAACATGTTTAGCAGTTTTGTGCCAAATAGTTCTGGATGTCAGAAAACATTTCCAGCATTGAAATCAGTGATAACTACACATTTATTATCAGACACATAGGAAAAGATAAAAGGTTCATAGTTTTAAACTTAAGGCAATATTCTTCAGCATTTTGAAGCTCTCTCTGATTTTGAGTAAGTTGTCAAATGTTTGCGTAGTTTGAATTTCAATAGATAGATAGATAGATAGATAGATGGATAAAAGGATGAATAGATTAGGGAGACATGCAGAGCAGTGGAAATATCTTCAAAAGTGCATAAAATTTTCTGCGGTTTTGTTCAGATTTGCCTCGTGATGGGTTGTGGAAAAATAGGTCTGAGTACGTTTGAGGTGGCGTCTGCAGAGCGCCAGATATTCCATACTCCATCTGATGGCTGTCTGTGGCTGTTATTTTCGAAAGCCTCCAGACTCGGCTTCCAGCTTTGAGAGACAGCGCTCCGTGAAGCAGATAAAAAATGGCAGCAGCTCCCAGCTCCGTGCTAATGGTGGCTGCAGTGGCGTCTGTGTGGTGAAGACTGAGTGACAGCAACTGAGCGGCACATGTGAAATAACAGACAAAAATAAACTAATGTATCTGCATGAATGAAGCAAAGTGCAATCTATCCAGGATTGGAAGTTTAGCTGCACAGTAACAAAAGTTTGATGTGTTTTTCTTAGTGAAATTAAATGCAGCCTGTCAAATTAAAAGCCTGGTTAGAGTCGATCTGCAACAAGCATTTCGCATATTTCCATGAGCACTGAAGGCTGCATAGAGCTACTGAGAAAACTGATTTTTAAATTCAGTGTCTCTGTCATGATATGTCATCCTGTTTTAAAGCTTAATTCACTCATAGTTTTTCACAACAAACTGCTCATCCTTCTGTCTGGCCACATGTTTTGCACATTTAAAAAGATGATCAAAATGATATTTCCAGTATCAGTTGGCAGGAAGAAAAATGGCCTGAACTCAACAACATCAAGGTGTTTTTTTAAATTACTTTCTGGCCCTCGTCAGTTTGCACAGAGACATTTTTTAAATGAATCCTGAGCTGTGTTGTTTTGAATCCAGGCCAGAAACAATTTTTCCAACTATAAACATTTGGAGAGTCTGGTGCCCCCCCCCCTCAAGATCTGTATCAATTGGCAAAAGCTAGAATGTGATTTATTTCATGCTCACTCTCTTGATTATATAGCTGGATCTGATGCGTTGTGATAATTATCACGTTGTGGAAACTTGGCTTCTCGGTCTTTCCAGCGCCTCCTCTGTATATGCTGTCACCTACTCTAAACTGAAGAAGGATTCAAATTTGATATTGACCCTCCCTCCTCCTCCTCCTCCTCTTCTTCCATCATTCACAAATATTTCCAGTGTTCTTCTTTAATACTGTGTGCGCTTGTGTGTGTGTGTGTGTATGTTTGTATGTATGTTCTTGATTTACCATCTGTGTGAGGACCAGTTTCAGAGTGAGCAAATTTTTTTAAGGTGATGTAATTAAGTTGATCACTTCAACAAGGGATGGATTTAAGGTTTATGTTTATGGATTAAAGCTAGACTTAAGATTTGTTTAAGTTTGAGTAAGGGTTAAATTCGTGGACAAAACCTCTCCTCCTATTTCTTTGCAGAAACAACAGTTACTCTGCACTAAGGGAGTTATCTCTTTGAGAAATGCACAAACAAAATGAATAGACTGGTGTCTAATAACTGGATGTTTTAAACAAGTGTTACTCTGAAGATTATTCTTAGAGCCTTAGCATTGCAGAAAAAAATGTGAAGGACCTCCAGTGGGCTGGGAAGCATATATCTTGTTTGCAATGTTTACATTTTGTGCTGAGAGTGTGGTACGAAAGAAAGCTGTGGAGTGTCCAAAATCCACAGGGCTCATCCTCTGAGGAGCATAAATGCAATCAGTTACTTTCAGGAGCCCATTAGATCTAAAATTTCGTGTGAGGAAGTAGAAATTTTGGACTGATGGTTATGTTATGGGAAACATCAGTGAGTCACAAAAATATCTTAGGAAACTTCCTCTGGGGATCATGAACATGCACAGCCAATCACATGTTAAACCGTCCTGTAGTCTCTGGACTAAGGACCAACCAATGTCAGCATCCTCACGCAACAACGCTAGCGGCGCAAAACCAACAATTGCAGTTAATGTTAGTAAAACTTAGCTTCAGGAATTAATGGAGATTAGGTTCAGAAATAGCACTTACAAATCAACAGTGAGGACTTCATTTAAGGGATAATTCTGGTTTATTACAAGTTGGATATAATAATAATATTTTACTCACCGAGTTAATTGCTGAGATCTATCTATAAGTCTGACAGGGCAAGAAACACGAGCAGTCAGATGATGAGACAGATTCTTAACAAACCCCAAGTTAGACAAATGTACTTGGAACAGAAAACATAGGTGAATAGTAGAAATATTACCCATTATTACCCATTATTAACATCCACCACAGTTTACTGACTGACGTGTGGGTTCAGCTTGAAATGACGGTCAAAGTCACAAAAATAAGACTAAAGTTATAAACTGAAAATGTCCTTTGAATCAGAGCGCCATTAGAATACTCAAGGTTTCTAAAAGCCACAAGAAAGCCAGAGAGACGTTAGGTCAAACAGCTTCATTAAAGGCTAAAAGGTAAAAGGTTTAAATTTAAATGTGACTGTAAAATACTGATTATTATAAAGTTTGCAGCTGACACGCTACCAACAGACAGAGGCACTGATTTGATGAAGTAAAGATGTCCAATAAACTATAATAAAGAGATTTCTTCCTCTCATTGTTATACCGCTGGCTCAGTGGACACTTTGAGTTAATCCGGTTCCTGACATGTTTTATGTCTTTCCTCTCCCATGTCTCCTGTCTCCCATCGCTCTGTACTCACTAATGAAGCAGAAATGTCTTAAAATATCCTCAGAAGTATTAAAAAAAAAAATCACATCTGTTTCTTCAGTCCTCTCTGCCCTTTATAGCTGTGGTGAGTTGTTCAAGTCTTCTGTCCACTCGATGGCCTTTTAATAGTTTCCATTTTAGAAAATAATCTGATCTGCCAGCACATCCAAATGGTTCCTTTGTTTTAAAGAGAAGATGGACTTAAAAAAAACAACTGAAAAACTGTCAAATACTGTAAAGAACATTTGAGCAACCCAGCCAGTATGACTTTATACAAGAAAAAACAATTGCCCACAGTTGAGTTTCAAAACATCTGTTGCCAGATCTAGGGGGTGCTGTTGTGCCGAAAATCAGAGCGTGTATCTTTAAGAAATATTCATATGTGGTCCAAAATCTAAATACCTAAAACAAGTATGGACATTAAATTTAACATGTAATTAATCTGCTGTATTTAAAGAAAATGCTTCACTAACCATTTTTATCAGATTGCTTTCTATTTTTATATACAGTATATATTCTTGCGTGTTGTACTTTTCATTAAAATACACTTCAGAAACCCATAATAATCCATACCTTTGCTTGTTGTTTTCAGAGGTGGGCCCGCCTAAAAACATGGTCACCAGCGATGTGACCGACACCAGCTTTGCAGTGTCCTGGACGGCGGCGCCGGGGAACGTGATGATGTACCGGGTTAGCTGGAAGTCACTGTTGTCTAAGGAGGCTGGATATATAACGGTGCTAGGAGACGTAACCAACACCGTGCTGGAATATCGGATTCCGGAGACGCTCTACCAAGTTTCTGTGGTCGCCATATATGATCACAAAGAGAGCGAGCCACTCACCGGCCAGGAAACCACTGACGGTAAAACTACAGACTCACTCTGTAGACACTGAATCTCATTGGTTAAATTCAACCTTGGTTAAGTTACCTAACTAGTAATAAGTAAGACTTTAGTGCCTCACAGTTACAAAGTCCATTTCCAATGAAACCCGAACACATAAATCACAGCGTAGCCCACAAACCTTCGGCGCCACTGCGGTCAAAAACCCTTTGCCCTTCCGGGATCAAACACCTGACGGCAACCGTGACTTCCCTACCTACATCCCTGAGCTTGAGATATTGGCACAGCAACACCCAATGGACACACATTAAACAACAACAAAACTGTGGTTATGAATGACATATTTGGCTCCTACAGTATATATAAATCAAAGTCAAACAAGATTGTTAAAACCAAAGAATTGCAAGAATAAAATAATTGTTAGCTAAAACTTAGCCATTAGCTAATGTACATTTCAAATCATGAAGCGATGTACGTAGGGGCTAACTGTTAGCTAACTGGCAAACAACAGGAGTCCAGTTACATTATGTTCTGTCTGCCTCTGAGGGAGGTCTGTTCCACTCAGAATTCAATCCCTCCTGTGTGTTCTATTGTTTATATTTACTCAATATGCAGGAAAGAGCTGCTCTACTGAACCACTTGGAGGTTAAAGTGTGTTGCTCGAGGGTGCAGACCTGGAAGGGTCAGTCCAGATATTTAAAAGTCAGTGGGTCAGGTCATGGAACCATTTTTTTAACCCCCAGACGGAAGTTTAGGACATTTTTACTATATTCCCAGCAGAAAATACTGTGTTTTGATCACATGAATTTGAGCCAAAGTAGATCCAAAACTAACTTTAATCACAAAAACCCCAAATGGATTTCAGAGCTTGCATAGTCTTGCATAGTTCTCCAAAAGGTTTCTGCTTTGTATTCACTGGAAATAGTCCAAATTTAAATTAAGCTTTTAATTCTAGATTCTTTTCAAACTGTAATTTGGAGTGAAACACCAACATGGTGACAGTTTTGCTGTGTTGTGCTCACAACTCGTGGCTGAGGGGAGTATTGGTTCAACGTGTGTGTCCTGTAAATGACGCACTGTGAACTGCACACTGACATGTTGCATCAGAGACAAAGCACACTCTAAAAATGTCAACACATTCCTGATTCTATATGCACACATGGGTAATGAAATGGTCCAAATCCACACAAACAGGCCACCCAAAACAAAGCGACATGTAGATAAACTAACACGTTTTAGTACACGTTTCAGTTCCTCAATGCATCCTTCCAGCAGAACTATTACATCTCAGCTTCACAGATTTGTTCAAATCTTTCAACACATTGAAAAGTTGGATGTCATGTTTTTTTTTCCACCAATAAAAACCCATCAGAGTGGAATCAAGTACTTTCCTTGGGATCATTAAATATACATATTATTCCCTTGCAAAGTTATTTTAATCACTTGCAGAATCATCGGAATAAGTTGATTTAGTTTTTATAGGGCTTTGGTTGTTTCGGGGGAAAAAGAAAATGTGGTTAGCATTTCCTCCCAATTGATCACTTCTGGGTAAATGCCTAATTCATAACCAATTAGTTTTGGCATGAAGCTGATGGCATTACTCAGCATTTATGCCTGCAGTTATGGATACATAATGATTAAGGAAGGAATATAAAGGGAAACCACACTTGGCCTGGAAATAGAGAGGGAACGATGGTTGTTATTAGGGTTTAGATGAAAAATAACCAAATGTTTATGGCTGTTAAGCAGCCACCAGAAGAAGACGGGTGAGTGTGTACAGTATAGTCCTGCACATGGTCTGTTACAGGAGGTTTCATGGTGGAAGGAACAGTGTGGTTGGATGTTTAAAATCAGGTGGACTGGACAAATATGGTTGGATATATGGTTGTTTTTTATACAAGAGGCACCTTTGGATCATAACAGTCGAACAAAGGTTTGTTTCCCAGCCTAAAAAAAACTGAAATGTTCATTGTCCATAATCAAGCTCTATACAATTAGCTGTAAATGTATGCTTTGGCCTGTGTTTAGTTTTCCAATGTGCTGTATGTGACAAACTAATATTTCGCTATTATCATCCAGTCAGTGGCATCCAACTCTAATATGATGGATAAGATGTAGTTTGATTGATTAAATATGTTTCGTAGAATTCATGACTGCTACATCGGAAAAATTGGGAGCCATAGACATTTTAATTGAGTTCCACTTAAAGGGAAAGGCCGGTATTTTGGGGTGGAAATGACTAATACTTACCAAAAGTTTTGGAATTTCTCCACTAGATCGCCTCCGCCGGCATCCGTGAACGGGCTGTGATGGCTGCAATGTAATCATTGCAGGCAAAGTGCTTGTTTTCTTGTGCAGGGTCCCTGCACACGTTTTAGGCTGAATCCGGTTTTGAAAATGTTTTTTTTGTTTGTTTTCAGCCTCTGCTGCTGGTAAAAAGTTGACTTTGTCGGACGAGACCGAGCGAACCATGAAAGTCACATGGACGCCGGCACCGGGCAAGGTGCTCAACTATCGGCTGAAATATGTTCCCAGTGGTGGAGGCAAAGAAGTGGCCCTCAAAGTCCCCGGGACGGTCACCTCCACCATCATGAAGCGCCTGCAGCCCATGACCACCTACAATATCACCGTTCACCCCATCTACAAGCGCGGGGAAGGAAAAGCAAGGCAAGGAGTAGGAACGACACGTACGTTGGTCCATAATTCAACCCTATGACAGACAGTACACTGCAGAAACATGTCCATCTAAACCAAGACGTCTAAACCTGAGTTCATTCTTAAAACATTATTATTGGTGGAGTGAAATTTAAGATATCTGCTGCTGAGGTGATTTCAGCTTTTTATGGATCCCCTGTGATTGGCCTGCCAAACTGGATGTTACATTTTAGGTATTAAATTAAAAAGGTATTAGTCCTACTTACGCAGAGTTAGACAAACTCATGAATGTGTTTCTGCATGCAGTTTGAAGCTGTGTCGAATGATGAGATTAGCCTATTTTAGCTCAATTGCTGGATGTCAATGGGATCAAGAAGCAGTTCTTCTATCTGTAGAGCCACCTGTCCAATCAGTCTTTTTCTATTCGTGGTGTATAAATCTACATATTTCTGATACAAGTGAAGACATTTTTAAAGGAACGTTTTTAATGCTAGGTGAACATGTACAAAGTATTGAAGGAATTCTCTAATTTTGAAAGGAGCTGCTGCTTGATGCCATAGACATCCACTAATTTAGCTGACCAAGGCTAATCTGACTGCTCGTCAGGCCATCTATGATGTTAACAGACTCTGGGTGAAGTAGGAAAAATTGTTTAAATTCCCCCCAAAAACAAACTATCCCTTTATGGTCAGGATATGGACTTCTATCTCAACTGGCTTCCCGGATATTCTCCTATTAAATGCTAGTATTGCGAAACAAATGGAGAAAACTGGCTTGTTTGACAATTTTGCCACTTGTTTCAAGAGAAACATTAACACAAGTCATATTGCCTTGGAAACAAATGGAGTTCTGACGTCCAAGTTGCAGATTTTTTTCTATTGTTCCACCAAAAGTAAGATTTTAGGACTTCAAGTTTAAACGACTTGTTAAGATGAATATTTTTCACACGTGCTGCTGCGCTGTGAAGAAGCAGCGTCTTTTCACCAGAACACTAAAATCACAGTTAAACACATGCTCAATCACACGCTACCATTACTAACACACAGCATGACACTGGGCTTTTTAACAAATGACACCGGGTTCAAGGTATTGTATTATGGACTAATGAGAAACTGGCTTGAATGTGGTGTGGCTGATCTTCAAAACCTTTGCCAAGAGTTGGAGTTGTGTTAAACTTTTATTCTGCACAAGTTTTTCCTGAAGTTGTGGCCCGGTTCTTCTATTTCAGTGTCGCCCTTCAAGGCTCCCAGGAACCTTCAGACCTCAGAGCCCACCAAGAACAGTTTCAGAGTCTCCTGGGATCCAGCACCCGGAAATGTTAAGGGCTACAAGGTGACTTTTCACCCCTCTGGGAATGACATTGACCTGGGGGAACTCCTGGTTGGTCCCTATGATAACACAGTCGTTCTAGAGGAACTCAGGTAAGCTTTTCTAACTATTAGATATTTAAGTATTCTGAGGAATGTCATGCCTTAGTTCACCATAGAGGGAAACAATAAATATTAGAGGGTAAAGAAGAAGAATGCAGGTACAATCACCTAGTACAGCAATCACCTAGTACAGCCCAAAAAAACGCCCGGAACATGATTGCAACCACCTGGAAACACTCTAGTAACCACCTTGCTGTGCTCTGCCACCACCTAGCACCAACCAGGTGACAACCTGATCTGATCATGTAGAAAGTATCTGTTAGCCACATGGCAACCACCAAGAGATGCCCTACCTACCATTTCGCAACACCCTAGCAAAAATCCTGTACAATCAGATCTTGCTAAGGCAGCTATCATAAGTGTATTTTCTTCAAAACATTTAGTCTTTTTCAAGTTATCACTTACATAATTTGTTTTGCAACTTGCTGAATGGTGTTGACATTATAATAACCAATTTATGCTTTTAATAGGAACCATTTAGACACTTCTACAAGTCCATTGTCTTTATAATACGTATGATATGATATGATATAATATGGATCTATTTTATCAGCCAAACAAACTTTACATAACAAACTTTACACTTTTTTCCTAGTGCAGATTCCTGCTGTCTGCTGTGAGTTATTTTGTAAGAACTTTGTTCAAACTATGGATGTCTTATTTTGGAAAGAAGGTCAAAGAAAGATCCAGTAAAGTTATTTTTTTTGCCTTTACAAGTTAAGAACAGTCATTTGAAAGACCAGGAGCTACTTTTTTCAAATAGTGGACACCTCATTTTGGCATTAAAGTCTTCTAATTGAGATTGTGAAAGACTGATCTGTCATTTCCTTTTTCCCTCAGGGCAGAAACAAACTACACTGTTGCCGTGTTCGGGATGTTTGACGGAGGGGAGAGTAAGCCTCTGGCAGGAGAGGAGAAGACGACCCTCAGTGACGGTCCTGAGCCGCCTACTCTCGATTCTTCTGGTAAAAGCTGATAGCTCCACCACACTACAACCCGCACTCCATTAGCAGCCCTAAAGAGCATGCCTGCAGACTAGACGCGCTCTGATCCAAGTCGTTTCAGAACAGGAGTGGTCTGACTACGAAGTGCCGCCCAGATTAGCACCAGAACGTTGAATTATTAGTTGTCGAAGGGAATTAATATCACTGTTGCTTTGGAATCGCAGACCGAAATTCGACGCAGATGATTACAATTAGTACAAATTATTTTGAGCTGCTTGGCTCGCGTTTCCTCACCTCCCTCATATCTCATTTGGAGTGTGATCTGGAGCAAAATGACATGCCATTTAACAGACATGTGCTCAAGTGTTGACAGTAACATTTATAAATTGCCCAATTGGACGCGTTCCCAGACCGCCTCACGTGCTACATGCTTGCCAGTGTGTGAGCGGCCACCCCACGATGTGCTGACCTTTAATCGTGTCGCCACAAACATATATCTTCATCACCTCCCACATGAGTTGCTATTGAACTCAGTATCTGCTGCCCAAATGTTTTTTTAGTCATGCAAAAGTAGATATTTCCCATTTTTATGTTGTTCGAAGCATGGAAAGGGGCTCTGCTTGCAATTACAGACTTTTTTTTATGATCCAGAGCGTTTGCTGCCGCCAGGATGTATGCAGTTAGGAAAATGTTATGCTTCTCATAAGACCCTGAGGAGGTGCTGACCCTGGGCAGAAATTCCTGCTGTAATGGGGAGCAGACACGATGACCGAATGCCCACAGAGCGGGGAACAGGCCAGGATGTTCCACCGAAGTTCCACTCATATATTAAACTGCAGCTCTCACATGGCAGGCTGCTTAGTGGAGGCTTTAATCCAGACTTTCTGACAGGTCCACATGGTCTGGCAGGGCTGCTTCGACGCGTCCTTCATACGCTGCAAAAATGTTAATTTTTACAGGTCATGAAATGCTTTATTCCTTTTTAAATTTTCTTCTTCAAACAAAGTGGGAAAAACTTGACACGGTGAAGTGGGAAAATTCTTCTTGTTTCCAGAAACGTTTTGTTGAATCACTTTATTTGACATTATCTGGAGAAAGGTTGTGTTTTTGAATAAGTTAACCACCATCGAAATTCAACATAACGTTAGCTCGTTTACCATCACTTTTTAGATTTGCACATTTTTAGATTGAATACACGGTCAAATGGATTAAAGGATTGCTTGTTAAAAATGTAAATCCCTGGATGTAAAGAGGTTTCAGTAAAGGCAACTTCCACATCAGAGGACAGATTTCTGCAAAATAAAACAATTTAAAGGGAAACAATGGCAGTGGTTGAGTGCCACAAGGGCCACCATTTTACAGATTTTAGAGAGCATAACATTTTTTTGTGCAACTTGTTTTTAATTTTGTCACGTTCATGAGCAAATGCACGAACACCCTTTTCACTCAAAAGCTCTTTAGGTTATTTTCTATTTAAATCTTCATTATGATAACAAATTATTATTTATCTGATCAACAGAAAATCAAAAGCTTTGCAACATTTAGCAAAGCAATCCCAACTCAAGGTCCACTTGGTAGCTTTGTCCAGCATTCAACCAAATCACATGGTCTTCATCAACACGTGGAATTTGCTCAGTTGTCATGGAGATAGATCTGTGACATGTGAGCTCAGTAGCTCTTATGATTTCATCCATATAGTACTTTAAGGACATCTCATCCAAGATGGCTTAACATGGCTGCTCATCATACTTACTGTTGAAAGCTCTGAAATATGCTAGTAAGTGGTAACTTCAAGAATGAAGTTAAGTGCTTTACTTTCCAACATCATATAAAACTCAAAATGTCATGGACGCCCTCCTTACACTCCTCCAAAATTCAAGGTCATTAAGTTTAGATATTTAGATAATAGATCGATTATCAACTAAACTGACGATACCCACAATCTCATATACATCTGCAGCCATGAAACACTAAAGAAGGTTCCCTCCAAAATGGTATAAATCACATTTTTAAAAACAAAAAAACCAACCTCATGCTGACACGTATGTCAGTAAACACAGGATTTTCTCAAACGGTGTGTTTTTGATTTTGGATTGAAATGTCTTTTAATTTCAGGGTTTAAGGCATCCTGAGCCACTGGCCTCAGCGCAACAACAACAAAAGTCAGAGTTAGCTGCAGGTTTCTGCAGGACACCAGTGATTTATATCCCACAGTCAGACTGAGCTGGATATTTATTTGCTGAGACTGTTACTCAGAGACACTGGATCCAGCTGTCGTCTGCAGCGTATTAGATGCCTCTTAAAGCTGCCTCTGTTTATGACATCTGTTTTTATTAATGAATGTCGGAGGGACACATGAGCATGTTGTTTACCGGCGGTGGTATAACTCAAACAGACTGCGGCCAAGCATCCGACTCAGTTCCTCTTAGCATCGAGCATCTGTTTCTGCGGCCTGCTGAAAAAGAACAAAAAAATGAAATCGATTGTCTCCTAACCTGTTTTCAATTGCACACACAGGGGCCCGGTTATTAAGCGCTCGGCATTGGTCGGGCGTGGCGTCCTAGAAAAGAGGACGAGTGGCCATTTTTCAGCCCTACAGGTGCCTGGAGCAGGAATGTGCAGTAACTTTGGGGAGGAGGAGGCCTCGTATATCACAGTGTCAGAGAGGCTAACTCCTGCTGTTGGAGGAGACAGCCAGAAAAGACCACAGGGCTGATTCTCCAAACGACTCGCTGTGCTGGAAGAGAGAGAAAACACAAAGAAAGGCCCAGAAGAAAGAGCGGTTAATCCAGAAATGACAGCTGTTACACAATGTGTTACGAGTGTGAATTATATGTGTTAAGTAATGCTGTGTAAAACATTCTGCTGTATAAACATCTTCCACTTGTGATTGTGAGAGTTTTGTGATGTACTCCTGCTCCTCAGTTCTCTCTCTTCCCTGATGTATCTCACAACATTTCCTCTCACTTTTTCACACTTTCCCACACACATTCATCTCAAACAGTTGGTATAAATTTGTGTAAAACACGCGTGGTGGGTGTCTGTGGTGTACCAGGTGTCTCACCCACCGTCTCTCTGCAGACACTCAGTGTAAGACCTCAGCGAGGGCCGACATCGTGCTGCTGGTCGACGGCTCCTGGAGCATCGGCCGCATTAACTTCAAAACCATCCGCAACTTCATCGCCCGCATGGTCAGCGTGTTCGACATCGGCCCTGACAGAGTCCAGATTGGTAACATTTTACTATTCATACCACAGCTATGACTCCAGCTGCTCTCACTGCTGTAATATTACTAACACTGCTACTACTTTTAATAGCACCACTAGTACTGCTTTCGCTGATGCCTCTGGCACTATATGACTACTACTAAGAGTGGTGGATAAAAGTATACCAAACCTTTTAAACCGCAATGCAAAAATGCTCCATTACAAGTACAAGAGTCCAGCTTTTAACAAAAGTCTTAAGCAGTAAAATATTCAGTATCAAAAGTTATAGAATATTCTCTTCTGGTCTTTACGTACTTTATTTAACTTTGTTGGGTTGTTTATATACTATCTGTATACTAACTACTACTTACAGCCACTAAATAAAAGTACAGTGGTGGAGTAAAAAGTACAATATTTACTTCTGAAATGTAGCTGAGTTAAAGTAAAATCTCAAAACTGTACTAATTTTCCACCTTTACCACTGCTTCTACTTCAGCTAGTACTATTAAATTCAATTCAGTTCAGTTTTATTTATATAGCGCCATATCATAACACAGTTTTCTCAGGGCACTTTTTCGAATAGAGCAGGTCTAGACCGACTCTTTATATTTATATTTACAGAGACCCAACAGTTCCCACCATGAGCAGCACTAGGCAACAGTGGCAAGGAAAAACTCCCTTTTAACAGGTAGAAACCTCGAACAGAACCAGGCTCAAGGTGGGCGGTCATCTGCCTCGACCGGTTGGGTTGAAGGGGGAGGGGGGGAGCGGGAGAGAGAGCAGGAGGAAAGAGAACATACAGCAGCACAGTACAGTTCCACATAGGGATGTAAAGCAATAGTTGTGGTAATGGTATTGATGATAACACCAACTGTCTCCCAGCAGTCTAGGCCTATAGCAGCATAACTAAGGGGGGGCTCAGGGGTCACCTGAGTCAGCCCTACTATAAGCTTTATCAAAGAGGAAAGTCTTAAGCCTACTCTTAAATGTGAGGAGCTTGTCCGCCTCCCGTACACAAACTAGGATCTGGTTCCACAGGAGAGGAGCTTGATAGCTGAAGGCTCTGGCTCCCATTCTACTTTAGAGACTCTAGGAACCACAAGGAACCCTGCATTCTGGGAGCGCAGTGCTCTAGTGGGGTAATAGGGTACTATGAGCTCTTTAAGATATGATGGTGCCTGACCATTTAGGGCTTTGAAGGTGAGGAGAAGGATTTTAAATTCTATTCTGGATTTTACAGGGAGCCAGTGTAGAGAAGCTAATATTGGAGAAATATGATCTCTTTTTCTGGTTCTTGTCAGTAAACGTGCCACATCATTCTGGATCAGCTGAAGAGTCTTAAGGGATTTATTGGGGCAGCCTGATAATAGAGAGTTGCAATAATCCAGCCTAGATGTAACAAATGCATGGACTAGTTTTTCTACTATTAATACTAATACTATTAGGGCATGGACTAGTACAACTACTGTAACTAACCATTTAACTATAACTGCGTTTAGTACTACGACTATTACTATTACTCGTTACCTCATTCTGCTACTACTACTGCTACTTCTAATACTGCTGCTACTGTTACTACTTCTGTCACTACTTTAAATACTACTAATGCTGCTATGAATGCTATAACTACTACTGCTACTTCTGTTCAAATAATACAAGCTGTACAACTACTCACTCTACTCCTGTTACTGCTATGACTGTTTATACAACTACCACTAATACTGTGTGTAACTACTGCTATAACTACTTTTAGTACTACTACTAATGATGCTGTGAGTACTATTAAAACAACTTGTACTACTACTCATTCTACTACTGATACTATGACTGTTACTGGATAAATTAAGGTGATTGCATGGTTTTAATAATGTGTTTTCCCTTAATTGCTGCAGTTTTTTGTTGGTAAACCCGTGTAATTGGCATCATTTTGTAAGTTTTTTTGTTAGTTTCTGTGTCCTTGGTATGTTTTTACACATTGCTGTGTGCTGTCTGCAGGTCTGGCGCAGTACAGTGGAGACCCAAAGACCGAGTGGCACCTGAACGCCCACCCGACCAAGGCGTCCCTACTGGACGCCATTGCCAACCTGCCGTACAAAGGAGGCAACACCATGACAGGTGATTTAACAGCACTTTGTCCAATCCACACCGGGCTCAAACTGATCCAGGCCCCAATTTGGGATCCGTTGGCTGAAGCAAACTGAAACTGTTAATGCTCAATCTATTTTCTTTGTGAGAGTTTAAAGTAATAATATGTACAGAAACCACTTCTCCACTGTCCATATGTATGCCCTGTATGTTTAAAACAATCATATTTTCACCCAAATCTGCCCAAATATGGCTAAATACACAACTTCTGTTTGTTGTCTGCACAGTTAGATGTTTACCTTTGTACTTGTACAACTATTATTGTACTGATAAATCCTGGAATTTGACTACAGGCTTTAATCCTGTAAGAAATATAATAGTGGTAATAGTGTAACAAATGGAGATCAGGTTTAGTGTTTGTTTGCAGCTGCAGATGGCTTGGATTTGTCCAAGAACGTTTAGACAACAGAAACGCAGAGATTGAAAACAGAATTCAGAGTCTGATGCTTTATAAAACTCTTTGCTCCGGTCACACAGGAATGGCTCTGAACTACATCCTTCAGAACAACTTCAGACCCAACGTAGGGTTGCGTGCCGACTCCCGCAAAATTGGTGTCCTGATCACTGACGGAAAGTCCCAGGATGAAATCGTCTTCAGCTCGCAGAACCTGAGAGACAGCGGCATCGAGCTCTACGCTGTCGGTGAGTGATTTAGTCGGCTTGAATGACATGAAACTAACAGAGTCTCTGAAAGGTTTGTGGAGCGAGGGTGAGCTCTGACTTGCAGTTTGTGTCCTGCGAACACAGAAAACTATGTTATCTTGCAGCAAGAGAATTAGGTGATATTAACATGATTTGAAAATGCTTATTTCTTGAATTTGTCACATGAAAATATTAGGTAACAGATGACCATAATATTGATTTTCCATGATTTAGCTCCTTAAGCTACATATTCCAAAATTTTTCAAGATCTTTTGATTGACTTTCTATCTTTAGGCAGTCGTAAAAGTGTCTGGAAGTTGATTTTCAAAGATAACTGAGATGAACTGAAACCAATTGCTGTTTGGAAATAATAAGTTCATCAGTCAAACTCTAATGGTGAGCTTTGGGAAATGCTCAGCCGTGATGTACAGTATTATTTTGCTTGTAAAGCACATGGGGTTGGTTGAGTTTAAGCAACAGAAGCAATTTTAGAACTTTACTGGTCAAATTTGATGGTATTATCACGGTCCATTTTTCTCTCAGGTGTGAAGAACGCCGATGAGAACGAGTTGAGGTCCATCGCCACCGACCCAGACGAAATTCACATGTACAACGTCAACGACTTCCGGTTCCTGCTGGACATCGTTGATGACCTCACCGTCAACCTGTGTAACAGCGTGAAGGGCCCAGGTAGGAAAAGAGTCACATGCAGCATCGTCATTGAACCGCTGTCACTGGTGTTAGAGGCGACTTAAAAATACATTGGCTCCTTTTTGCTGCCATTTGCCAAAGTGTGTATTCTGACAGTAAGACATCTTCTTGTAATAGTTATGAATGGGCAAATGAATATGAGTGACAATATTTCTTTCCACAACAAGAAAATGTTAGACAAATTAAATATAAATAAGGCTAGAGTCATTTGTTTCAGATTGTTTCTGCATACCTGATTTATTGATACATTTCCTTTGTCAAACATGTTGTCTTCATCAGGAGGTACACACACACTTGCGCGCGCACGCACACACACACACACACACACACACACACACACACACACACACACACACACACACATTCTGACATTTTTGCAGGTGCTGGGCAACAATAAGCTGCACAAACAAAATGTAAAAAGTACCCACACACTGCTGTCTTGTTCCCAGTTCTTCTTTAATTCCACATGGACTTCAAAAGTTTACCTTCCTGTGAATAAAAATGCACCAAACTTGTTGCAGCTTCATTTAATGTAATTGCAAACGTATTTTCCTGATGGTGGCGCTATAAACAACACCTGAGATATAAAACCCCTTTAGTGAGGATGAATTGTTTCTTTCTTTGCATTTTGAAGACATTTTGTATGATGTTGCTGCTCGCAGCTGTGATTCCAGCTATTTCTTTGAATACCGCTGAGTCAGATTTACACCTTTCAGCAGTAACTGCTGCTGGAGGTCAGATGGAAACTTCAGAAAGTTATACTTTTTCAAAATTTACAAAGCCACCGTGCTTAAGACTGACAACCATATATTTTTGAAATTTTACTGCAGGCTTTCATTTGGTGTGACAGGTGCTCGAGGGCGTGAAAGTTGCTCTGCTCATGAAGGACGACATAAACCTTCAGTCCAAGTAAAGACATGAATATCAGCAAAATTACACTTCCTCAGTACAGCTGCTTTTACCCTGAATGAATGATAAAACAAATGACTGTTGACAAGTAGAAAGTACAAACTATGCAGTCCCTGTAATCCCAAGATAAGAACAAAGTGTTATAATATTCGCAAGTCAATTCTACTCTTAAAAATAGAAAAACAGAAGATCAGATCCAAAAAATGCAGATAGATAAATTTGACTCAAGTCTGCCTGACAACCTCGATTATTTCAGACCATCAAAAGATGTTGCAACACAGATCTGAGCATCAGATGGAAACTTTCACATTGGAAACACTTTTTGTCTGTAAATCAGTTTAAAGAGGAAATTACAAAAATGATTTACAGCACAGCCGGAGAAAAACACTTCAGTCAGAGGAGCTGAAATATCCATCTTCACTGTCAGAGGAGCGAACACGACGAGGGCAGATTTGTGGTGGCTGTGAACCCTCACAGTGTGAAATACTCGATATGTTGGATAATATTCCAGCTCTTGTTCGTTATGTTTCAGGAGGTCAACTGGAGGCACCCACCAACCTGGTGACCTCGGAGGTGACCCACCGCTCCTTCCGTGCCACCTGGACAGCGCCCGGCAGCCCCGTCGACAAGTACCGCGTCACTTACATGACTGTGGCTGGAGGACCCACCCAGGAGGTGAGATAAAGCGTCTCCCCCCTTCCTGTTACCCTCCATCGGTCTGTGTTGGTGCTGCTGCATTTCAAATCCAGCAGCTGAAACACAAGATTTTAACTCATGTTCACTTCACAAAGAAGAAGAACCACAAGAATAATATCATGATATTTCTCAAAGTGTTCACAGGAAGTTAAAATCAACCAAAAATTAAAAAAGAGGACAATTGTATTAGGGTGAACTTTTATCCAGAGGAACATACTGCATATGTGTGCAACATCACGGTTCTTTTATAACTCAAATTAAGAATAACAAATTATAGCTATAAGACACTCAGGAGAACACAGACCAAAGCTGCAGCCTCTGCAACATGCAGCATGTGATTTAAAAATGTTTAACAGACGACTTGAAAGTCTCAGATGTTGGACTTTTCCAGAATAGACTCAAACCAACAGTGAATTGATCCTGCTAACAAGTATTGTGTGTGCAATGCCTGATATATCTTCTGTAGTTTATACACTGTCCTGCTGCCCTAAATACTCACTAGAGCACCAAAGATGGATTCATCCGCTGCTGAAAATAGTCCCCAACAAATGCTCTATTTCCTCCTGTTTGTTTGATAAAAACTACAGTGAGCAGCTGTTTGAGGAAATTACTATATAACTATATATTTGTGAGGTGTTTCTAAAGATTTGTGTCTTCAGTAGGAACCAATGGGCTCGGAGCTGAGAGCCACAGACCGGAGATGGACTAACACAGTGTTGGTTTTGGGATTTTGAAGGGTATTTGTTGACAATAAGAAAAATATAGAATAATTCCAGATTTATCCTTTGAAACACTACTGCTACCGTGACTATGGTCTAACAATTACCACAATTAATATTAATCAGGGCATGAGACAATTTAAAAACTTAAAAGTAAACAAAATGATAAAACACAAAATGAGATGATGGTAAAAATAATGAAACAGTAGGTATAGAGATACCAAAGTCTTAAGATAAATATTAATACACTGTAAAACAAGTTCACAGGACAAGACAAGTTGATTTATGTAACACAGTTCATGCACAGTTTTGAAAGATCCATTATTTAGAGAGATTTACAAAAACTAGTGTAAACATGTAAACGAGTTTCACAGCTTTTTGATTAAGACAAAAGAGTTAAAGTAATCAAATAGGGAAAGAGTGATGTGATGTTTTTTCCCCTCTCATATCAAACCTGCTTTAGATATAAAGAGCCGGGTTTATCGTTGTTGTTTGGGATGAGTTGCACTTTATTGTTCCAGGTATAAATGGTCAAAATACTCAGATAATTGATCTGTTTCATTGAACTTCATTGGAGGAATCTGCCCAGTGTGCTTCCTGGTTCAGAAACTTTATGTCTACCATCTGTGAGTGCTGGAAAAGAGTTCCTCAATATCAAATAGCATCTTGTTTGCTTATTAATTCCCTTTGGCTCACATTAGACCTGGCTTAAACTGTAACAGATAACTCTTTTGTCTGTTTATATCTGTGAACCTTCCCAGTCAGGTGAGATTTAGTACTTCCTGTGAATTTAGATAATGACACACAAAAAACAGACTAATTGACACTTAAATCCCCCCCTGTTGGTTAATACTCTGGTATGTGTTGTCCTGTGTGGCAAACCTCACAAGACAGGTTAAAAACCAACTCTTGGAAGTGTTTCCAAATACCCAGGTCTGGCTTTTATTCAAAGCTTGGCCCTCAGGGACTGAAATCTGGATCCCAGTTGATTTGGTAAACCTGCATTTAGTTTACACTTAACCTCCTGTCAGTCCCGTCTTTAAAAACAGAGCACTGGGTCTTTTCCATCCTTTGTGCTTTTATTGGCCCTTGTCAGATGGAGCCTGTGTGATTATAATCGGGCTCGTCTGATATCAAGCAGAGTTTCCACTGGATCCACTTAGTTTAACGTTATAGACCTCACACTGGGCCGAGACGCCTCACCGTACGACCTCGCACTCTTCCTTCGTCTGTTTACGTTGGACTGTAGAGCATGTATGAAGCATAACAACACGAGATATATGATATTTACACGCTGGGTATTTAGTGCAGGTCTTATCGACAGTGATTTATAGCCAGTGCAACAAAAGAGTGAATTCCTAAATTACAAGCAGCCAGTAACAATGAGGGTCAGGGCTGAGGCCGTGGCACGCTGCCAAGAGATGAACCTGGAATATTTACACATGAGAGAGAAATGAAATATGTGCAATAAATAGACCTAAAAAGGTTGTGGCAATGAGCTGAAGTGGGGGTTTTGTGTTATTGTAAGCATTTCAAAGTTTAAGGAAAACCTAGAACCTCCTCAACGGAGAACTTGGGTGGTTTTGCATGTTTTAGCTCAGTAAATACTACCAGTTTACACCTCAGAGGTGGGACAAAGTCACAAGTAGATTTCAAGTCTTGGCCATGAAGTCCAGAGTCAACTCCAAGTCCTAAACTCTGTGTTTAAAGTCCTGAACAGGTCTTTATGCGCCTGTCACCAAATTTACTGCTGCTTTAAATTTTTAAACAGAGTAACAGTTTATTAAATTTACAGTAATAATGCTTTCTTTTAAACTTTGTATTCATCATCCGAAAGCAAAATGATCAGGTGTGATAATCTGAGGTATCTGTAACCTGCACCTTTTTTTCCTGCTCACGCAACATGATTGGCTCCTCTCAGATTGATTCAAATTATATCCATGGTCATGGAAAATTAAGAGTACGCACTTTTTTTTATAACATAATTTTTTATCTCTGGGCTTGGAGACTATATCAATTCACAAGACAGTCAGGAGTCATTGGTGTTCAAGTCCATCAGATTCATGACTCGAGTCAAAGTCATACTCGGACTCGGGTCCACACCTCAGCCAATGTTACTGGCAACCATTTCTCAGACTATCACTTCATTGTGATTGTTTAATTAGAAAAATATAATTACTTTGACTAAAATACAGTTGTATCTTCGGGAAACAGCTGGCATTAAGTTAAGGTGTAAAGAGATTTTGCTGAAACATGCAAAACCACCGGTCTGATTCTTTAAATCTGGAATGTGGATTACAAAGTTATCCAGATAACTTAGTCTAATCTTGCTTCTTAGAGCAGGCTCCACAAAGCATGCTACCAAAAATAGTTTTCTGATCGACTATGTTCTGTCTATAATTAATTCCCAAAGAAACTTTTTCTGAAGGCAAGTGAAGAATAAGAAGAATAATTCAAGTATGTATTTTGATTCAACAGAGATTAAAGCAGGTCGCTCCACCAGAATGAAGAGAGACTAAACTTGATTTTAGAAAATACTTTAAACTACTTGTTTTGCATTGGAAACAGGTTGAACTTAATCACTTACAGACATAAATAACTTGATAAAAGGGAGGTTTTTTTTGCAGAACGTTCCAACAGCTTGTGAAGCTGCAGCCTCTTTGTGTTTGTCATTTCTCCTCTGGGTTTGATTTTCAAGCAGAGTAGCACAGGAATGTGACACTGTTTAGACGCCAAGTTGAACGTCCCACATGAGAACTTTCCCACCAGCACATGAACGCAGCACGATAGTTTTGGCTTAACAGACTATATAATCATCTAATGGTGAAAATATGAGACCTGATTTACTTGTATTTTCTGTTGATTCAGTGTTTGTTTCTATAGGTGGTCATTCATCATACGATCTATCGCCAATTTTGTTTTTAAAAAGATGTGCAGCCCTAAGATTTAAATCCTTGACTGATAAATAAGGACAACAAAGTTTTATCCTCAGGGTCTGTACGAAGTCTTGAAAGTTTGGAAAATGCTTAATTTTAACCGTTATGTTTTCAAAGTTAGGAATATGCTTGAATTTGAATATACTCCTTGAAAAATGCTTTATTTTTCATCATCGACACAATCACTCATGGAAACCAAAAATCTTTTAATATTTGAAACGAAACGATCCAGTCGTCATGTTTGTTTGCTGTCTCCTGGAATTTATAGTGACAATTAAAGGCTTTGAGAATCTGGACATTTTTGGTTTAGGTACCTTGAAAGTGCTTGAATTTTACTCTTAAAAAGCTGTTTGAACTCTGCCTGTTTGTATTAAATCCTAAAAAAAATGAGCCAGAGTGGATAATTACTGTCCCCAGTATAATAACCAGTCCTTTATCGTTTCAGCTGCTGGTCGACGGGTCAGTGACGACCGTAGTGCTGAAAAGCCTAACCCCTCTGACCGAGTACCTCATCAACGTTTACTCCGTGGTTGGCGAGGAGAGCAGCGAGCCTCTGAAGGGCATCGAGACCACCTGTAAGTGTGTTTCCTCTTCACCTCTTTGCCTGCCTTTTCCTATTTTTTCCCCCTCGCCACTGAACTTCAAAAGTCACTTCCTCTTTGCCTCTTAGCCTTATGAGAAAAGAGCTGTTTCCATGTTCGATGGCCTTTTCACAAGACACTGGTTGCCCTTTTGGAGCGACAGACGTGATTAAAGAGGAGCTTAAAAGGCGGGTAGCGTCATCGCTCTGTGATGTTTCACTGTTGTGGGAAGGCGTTCTGTTTCTTCCATATGGTTTGTGAGATAAACAACTTGATTTCTCTGCTCGTTATCCTGTTTCACACAAATCCATGGCAGCTTGTTTACTTGCCTTTTTTTCCTCCTGCAAATCTGCTCCAGCATCTCTGTTTATACAACGTATATTTAGCATCTGATCTGAGGCGGAAAACTGCTTAACACAAACAGCGTCCCATGATGCAATGCTGTGAGCTGATGCTAGTCTGTGGTGGGCGAAGTGGGGATCACTTTGAGCCATAAAGACAACTGTTAAAAAGTCATTTATCAGGGCTGCGGTCTTTGCGTATATCTTAAATAAACTGATATAATTTAACGTGTTAAGTGCACAGCTCTAAGTGCTTTTACTTGCTCATTTGTCCTTTAATGTTCGTTTTATTTGTTCCTAAATGTGCAACTGATTTTTACAATGAGCCGTTTCCCACTGTAATAAAACAATAACTGATTGTTCTGTTGTCGTCCTCTTGGATGGCACCAGCAGCTGTTAGATCACTGTGGCTTCATTTACTGTCGTTTTTAAACTAACACTCAGTTAGGTCATAATGTCCCTCTGAAAACACTGTCTGCAGTGTGTCAGTGTGGCTCAAATATAAAATCTGCAACGGCTGGAGGCAGCGGGTTTGGGTGGGGGTGTCCTCAATTGATCTGGCATAGTGCTGAAACAGTCAGGAGATAGAACACCACACTCATAAAAAGCTCAAAATCACACATTTTCTGTGTTAAAACAAATGTTTATGGGTGCTGAAAAGGGTACATCCTGTTTCCCAGTAAAAGTCTATTAGATATTTCAGTAGCCAGCCTGGGATCGTCCCTGCCTCATTCACTGACACCACCTTAACATACAAACAAGAAACTGGATTATTGGGAGAAAGCAGATTTATCTCCTACATCCTACAACCTTACTTATGAACTAAGGCTGGCTGTTAAGTGTAACACTAATATACAGTTGTTGATGCTGATTATCTTTGTGTTCAGGCTCTGTAATGAGGGACCACATCATTTTTTCTGTGTTAATGATTTTACAAATAACCTATTAATTTGTGGAACTTAGTTTAAGTTTTCGTCAGACCTTTGGATTGAATTATTTTGGGTGCAAGTACGCACCACTACAGCAATTATGTTTACTTTCAGCAATACTTTCCCTGTCTGTTTTTGCCATCATCTCACATGTAAAAACCCTGTTACAAACAAGGTTTGTCTCCAAAAGGCTGGTGTTATTCTATTTCTTTATTGTCGACAAATCTCATGAAAAGACTCAAACCAACAATGTGTTAGTCTGTCTCTCAATACTTTCTGACTTCTCTCTTAGCTCCAAGCCTATTGGTTCCTACAGAAGACGTAAATCTTTAAAAACACCTCACAAATAGTTATATAGTCATTTCCTCAAACAGCTGCTCACTGTAGTTTTTATCAAACAAACAGGAGGAAATAGTGCATTTGTTGGGGACTATTTTCAGCGGCGGATGAATCCTCATTTGGTGCTCTAGTGAGTATTTGGGGCAGCAGGACGGTGTGTGTGGGCTTGAGTCCAAATAAACTACGGTGTGTGTTGATGGTGATGAAGGAACATGTCACCCAGTGCAACAGTGTGGGTCTTTTCATGGGATTTGTTGAGCAAAAGTAAAGATTATTGCCAGTCTTATTCTTTAATCCCTGAACCCAATTAGGGAAACCAGGTTTCTTGTTTACATGATGTTTAAGAAATCAGTTTACTGCAGAAAGCGAACAGTAACCAGTTTGCTTGAGTGAATGCAAAACCACAGTGTGTGCTGTCCAATAAAGCCACACACAAAAAAAAAAAAAGTAAAAGAAAAACCCACACAAAATATTCTTAAAAAACCAGAAACCTTCACTGGACATGTGATATCAAATATTCTGCACATCAAAAGCACTTTATGATCTCTTTGGGACATCCTGAGATTTTCTGAAAAATGACCTTGATGTTGCTCGCCTGTTTGTATCATTATCCTTTTTCTGTGCCAAAACCTCCTCCAAATATTAAATATCAAAAAAGATCATTTCTGACCCACTCAATGAGTCATTTGGTCCGATGAATCTCCAATTGTTGCTCTAAAACAAAAACAAAAAACTAACTAAAAACTAAATCAAGCACCAAATTTCTATTATTTAAACAGATAATAGAGGATTGTCCAGCTTTGTCACTCTCTGAATACTTGGTATCATGCTAATCTACTAAAAGATATTAAAGTGAATGTTCCCGGTGGTGTGTGTTTGTCCTCTCAGTGCCCCTGTCGGCCGTGAAGAACATGAATGTTTATGATGAGACCTCCAGCACCATGAGGGTGAGATGGGAGGAGGCGGACGGTGCCACGGGCTACATGCTTCTGTACAAATCCATCAACGCCACTGAGCCTCAGCTGGAGAACGAGGTACAGTAATGCTACATGGGAAGTAGTTTGAGGTTTGTTAAGAAACATCTGCATAGACACCAGCAATTCATTATGAAATTCTAGGCTCCTTTGTACCAAGTAACAACCAAGGTAACAGAGGAGGTGGAGCCGCTGCTGAGCGCTAAAAGATTGGTTGTTGGAGGCTGAGTTTGCTTTGTGCATAGCTGGCTGACGTTGGTTTGCCAGTAGTTTAACTCTGCTAAACTAAAGTAACTACCTAAAACAATTAACTAGACTAACTAATGTTTTGTTAGCCCCATGCCCTGTTAGCTGAGGGTGGAGTACATGTAGCTCAGCTAAGCTCTAACTAACTAAACCAAGAAGGTAAACCAATTAACTAAATAACTAACTTAACACTGTTAACTACACTAACCACCACGAGTAACTACAGTGACTAACAAATGTCACGTCAGCTGGCTAGCTCCAGTTACCTAACTAACTAAAACAATAAACCAAAATCACTAACTAACTAACTAATATAAGCAATACACTGAACTGACTAAAACATTAAACTAACCTAAGACAAAAAAAGTAACTAACTAAAACAATAAATTCAACTAACCAATGTCACGTTAGCATCGTGTTGGTTTACTCGTAGCTCAGTCCTGCTTAGCTCATGTTAGCTTGGTGCCTTGTTGGTCCACTAACAGCAGCTGATTGCCCTGCTGGCTGAAACTAGCAGGCCATCCTTTGTCTGTGTCACACCTGGGCTACGCCTTAATTAATCAATATGGACGTACTGCCTGTGAATCATGGGAAACTGAGTCTTCATAGGAAATATCAGGAGGATGCAGTGGAAGGAATAGAGAGGACAGAAAGGAGCAAACCAAAAGAGGGAAACATGACCTTTACCCTAACCTTAGCCAAAAACCAAAAAGTGTTAGCATTAAAATGTAATGGTTTGTCTCCATAATGTGACTGAGTGAAGAGATTGATGTCCCCACAATGTGAGCAATACAACAACACCAAGCACACAAACACACCTACCCACTCACACTCGCACACGTCTAAATTTGTGTGCTCAGCATTTCCACATTGATTTTATAAGAGCGGGCTTCTGCTCGCGCCGCCTCACTGCTTCCAGATGGCGATACGATGAGCGCTGTGCAGAACGGGAAGTGGACTTTAGGAGCTCGGCTCAGGCCAGGCCTACAAAAAGCAGAGCCCTCAGACACGCTGGGTAATGGGAAGGATTAGCTCATGGCCTGAAGTCATCAGGATGATATAAACCGAACAGATGCTATACAAGTGGAACTGAACGCCTCTGTGGTGTTACCCTACATGTGCAATTATACAGCAGAGGAAAATTTTAGGGATGATTTAATGCAGTACAGGTGGTCTGTACTGGAAAATATGCATGTGTGAATCAGGACCTTAAAATGGTGAAGTGGAGCATTGCATTATTTATCAACATTAATCATTTGACATGAAATACTGATTTAAATGATTTTATAGTGTATTTTTGGCACAGCTCGTTACCAGTTAAAGGACCATACCGGTATTTTTGCTCATTTAATGTAAGCCTGGAAAGTAGGAAGAAATAATTCAATAACTACGTTATACTTCGGAAAATGGTAGACAATAATGTAAAGTATACACTACATGGCCAAAGGTATGTGGACACCCAAACAACCAAAAGTATTGGAATTGTGCTGCTATATCAGCCTCCACTCTTCTGGTTTTAGTCTTTCTACCAGATGCTGAATCGCTGCAGGGATTTGCTCCCATTCAGCTTCAACAGCACTAATGAAGTCCAGCGCTGATGTTGGGTGATCAGGTCTGGCTCACAGTCGGAGTTCCAGTTCATCCAAGGTGTTGGATGGGGTTGAGGTCAGGAACTCTGTGCAGACCAAACTGGGAAAACCATTTCTTTATGAAACTGACTTTGCGTACGGGCGCCTTGTCATGTTGAAACAGGAAAGAGACAAACGCAAACTACTGACACAAAGTTGAAAGCAACTTAGTCAAAAATATCATTGTGTATTAAAGCATTAAGAGTTACCTCACTGGAACTAAAGGAAACCAGGAAAAACATTCAGAGACCAAAAGAACACAAAAATATGTCTCAGTACTTTTGGCCACTTAGTCTTCTGTGGCTAATTTGTAATAAATTAGGCTAAAACATGCAGAAACACTGGTATGGAGCTGGTAACGACATTACCATTAGTGTGGAGGTCACATCAGCAGTTTTAGTGCAGTTTCGTTACACAGGTCCAGAGTGTGTTTTTTTCAGAGGTCAGCAGGGATGAGAATCAGGCCTGTTCACCAGGTGTTGAGTCCTGTCTCTTCTGCTGTCCGACCTTCACCTGCATTCCTCTTTCCCCTTATCTGCCCCCCCTCCTTGTTTTCCCCCTCTATCCCTCTGTAGATACGTGTTGGAGGAGATGTAACTAGCGTCCAGCTGGTGCAGCTGATACCCAGCACGGCGTACTCCATCACACTTTATGCCCTGTACGGAGAAGCTACCAGCGACCCTCTGGAGGGGACAGGGGTCACCTGTATGTATAATAAACTGACTACTATACTGTGCATTACATGAGTTTTAGCTCTACAGACATTTCATGGAGGCAGAGCTCCTCTGGAGACAGAAATTATCTGGTTGAATAAAACCTCAAAAGAGCCACAGTTTTACTGGTCAAGTAATGTTAGACTGAAGCTCAGTTAGAAATAAGGGTGACAAGTTTTCATGGTGGAAAAAAATGCCCATTAAAACCACTCCTGTAGCATAAACCTTGCTCCACTGTCCAGACGACTGAAATTAAATGTCAAATTAAAGGAAAAACCAACAAAGACGTTGTTCCACCACGATGAACTCTACTGGAGGGATGAACACCATTTTCCCAAAACATATTCCCTCATTTGGTGTTTTGATGATGGGGGCGGAGAGAGGCCTCTAACACGTCGCTCAAAAATCTCCCATAGGTGTTCAGTTGGGTTGAGATCTGGTGACTGTAGAATTAAGGGACACCTTCATTGAAACCAATGGGCTGTGGGCAAAACAGGAAAACAGCCCCCAACCAGAAATGCACTAGCATAGCATAATAGCATAAGAAGACCATAGCATATGATTCACATAATTTTCATACTCATCAAACCTTTCAGTGAGCCCTCGTGTCCTGTATGGAAGCATCTGCATTCGTTAAGTGAAATAAGTTGGTTATTTTCACTGTATGCAAACACTGATGCAAGCAACAAATGTAAAGATCTAAACTCTCTAGCTATGATAACAGGCGTACACCATCCGCCTTAGTAAGCAACTTAACTTCCAGGCCTCTTGATTGCCACCCACAACTATGACTTTTTAAACATTTCAAACAATGTCAGTTTCCCTGGTTGGAGAAACAGAGCTTTGTAGGCTGGATTAAGAAATACATAGCTAGCTTCCTAACTACATCCATGAAAAATGGCAACAGAAAAATGGTGAGAAGCGTGGAGGAGATCGCTACAGCTACAGGTTGATGTAAGTCGACTTAAGATTTAAGGATGCAGTGAAGCTATGGTATATGGAGCCAAAGACCTTGTATACAGATGCTTTGGCCACCTGAAGGAAGTAGTTCAAAGTCAATTGGACGACCCTTCAGTCAAGCCAGATCTGGCCTGACAGTCGCTGCTGCAGCCTTCCTGTGATATTGCTTTGTGTAATCGCAGTTGCTGACAGTTTGTTTCTGTTCTTGACTCCCACACCAACCTGATAAATTAAAAGACTCAACTGAGCTTTCATAACCCAGTTATAAAATATCTTGTCATTGTAAGAGCTCTGTTTTTTGCCATGCATTACTTTCTTAAATACTCATTGGCACTAAAGGTTAGCCTTCAGTCAAAGAGGGTCTCCAAGTACTTTAATATCATATCAATCATAGTGATCATATTAATCTATCTCAAGTAATGGGATTAATTCTGTCTTCAGGGAATTGTTTGTCGACCTACAAAACAATTACTGATCATTAAGAAATGTTAGAAAGTATTTGAACACATCTTTTCACAAATGTATGTATTTTTGGAAAAGTAATTGTCACGTTGTGTTCACTGCATTACGTTTGCAAGATACCAGAACTTCCAACCTCTAAGCTGTAACCTTTTTTTTATTGGAAAAAGGTTTTTCAGGAAAATGTCTTAACTTTAACAGAATTTAGCTGAGTTTTATTTTCATGTCAGCAGTTGTTTTATAAGAGCTGGATCACATCTCCCACATGCTGGAGCTTATATTTTGGATTGACAACTTATAGATAGAAAACAGATGCACTGAAAAACAGAATATCCAAAGCGATCTGCTGTCTGTTTTTCAGCTATTCAGGGAGTTTGGGCCCCACCGTGTCCGTCAGCATCTTTTAATGTCTTCACAAAAACATTGACAGTGATGCCGTGATCATAAATAGTTTTTATACTTTTTAAAGTTTTACTGGATGTCTATTCCATGTCCTCCCTCAGTGCCCACGCCTCCTGCTGGAGTCCTGAGAATCACTGATGTAACCCACAGCACCATGAGGCTCAACTGGGACGCCGCTCCCGGAGCAGTCCGCAAGTACATGATCACCTACACACCAGAGGAAGGAGACCCGAAAGAGGTAAAACTGAGGTTTTGTCTCTTTGTCTTTATGTGTTGCCTCCAGTGCAGGATTACAGGATGACTTGACCTTTAATTACAGGCTTAAAATGCACCGAATCCCCTCGATTAAAGGTTCATAAACAATCTGATAAGGTGCTATGTAGCCATACCATTTTCATTGATAACAAACTACAGATGTTATAATACTAAAAATGAGCTCTTGCTTTTATATCACTGTAAACTGAATTAAGACATCTCTGAGAACCTGATGGGCATCTTTCACTATTTTTTGACATTTTATTAACTAAACTATTAAAAGAAATAATCAACGCACTAATCGATAGTGAAAATAATTGTTAGTTGCAGCTGAATTGATGACTATAACCATTAAAAATGAACATGGGGTTCGATTTTAGCTAACTGTGCCAAACAACGTTCAATACATCTACAGTCTAACCAACGGGGGTGTAAAGTAAGAACACTTAAAGATTTCACAGGCTCCATTTTGGCATTTGCATAGTTTTTCTGTGATTATGAAAGATTTGCAGATTTGCAAGAAAATCTTTATCGAAGATGGAATCATTAAAATTCCCTGGCAGCTTCCTCCTTTGTCCTTGTTGTGCAGCTCAAACACTCTCCAGTACCGTCTAAATAGCCTAAATCAGTTTCATGTGTATCGAAGGGACGTACAGCTGTGACCTTTTCTCTTGGCAGGTATCAGTTGTTGCTCCCTCACAGTAAAGTGGCTGCAAAACTTGAATAGTTCGTATTGTTTGTAAGGTCATTCAGAGGTGGCTTTAAACAATAAAACCCCACCAAGAGCTTCAGAAGGGTGAAGCTTTAGTCAGCAGTGATATCTTCGTTCTGGGAAAGTGACCATGTTAGGACCAAGTCGAGTTACAGCCGGCCTCTCAGTGGAGCAGCAGCTCCCCTTTGTTGGCTGATCTTTATGAGAAAAGCAGTCTGCTGGCAGTGGAGTGCCGGATCCGGCCGGCAGCCCCGCCTGACTGGATCATCCCAGCGCCGCTCCGTCCTCATAATTTCTTACTTGGATGTCAGCGGAGGACAAACAGTCTGGGATGAATCGGCAGCCGAAGGTGCCGTCGGTGGACACTTGCGAGACGTTTCCAGAGAGTTATGATGGATGAGACACAGCAGCTCAACTCCTCTTAAGGATTACAGCTGAAGGTTTCTTGTCTCTGTAGAAGGACTGGATTAATGCCTGCTGAGTACTGAGGGTTTCTCCTACTTTACTGAGCTCTCCCCTGAAATGGAAAACTCGATTGAGGAAAACATGTCTCAGCGTTTTACACATCAAGCTTTGCCCTGATATTCTATACAGTTTTATTTATCTCTGCTTATCTTGAATGAATATATACATTTCATATAAAACGTTTCAAATAGTCTTTCCAAAACCTCTCTGAATCACATCCAGCTGCTGATGTGGTTTCTAACAAATAGAAAAACACATTATTAGCAACACAAAGGCTTATGTTATGACTGTAAGGGATTAATATCCCGCTTACATCATAGCCACTTGATCTTTTCTGTTTTAAATATCATGAAATATAGCTTCTGTACCTCAACATTACTACCGCTTGCTTTGCCAGGCAACCTTAAACCAATAAGGAAGGAGAACGAGCTTCAAAATTCATCCTTGACTTTGGACAAAAGCAGATGGCAAAACAGTTTCACCTGAAGGTCCATTTAGTAGCTATTCTGGAGTTTCTAATCGCATCACATCAGCAGATGGAGTTTTCTCAATTGTCATGGACTCATAGGTGTTCAAATTTCCTTTTTTTTGAACACTTAAAGGACTCCTCGTCCAGGAGGAAGATTGTACATCACATACATAAAGACAAATTTCACCGATTCACGTTTAGATTCATTAATCTCAAAGATGCTTAAAACTGAATTTACGTGGTTCTATAAGCCTAGTTCCAAGATGCTCTTCAGCTGAGCCTCGCTGTTGTTGTCTTTACCTTCAGTTTAATGCTGGTGCATTCATTTAGAACAGCAAACACACCTACATCATACAGTAAGTGTCTGGTTATACTGTGCTGTTACTAAAAATTAATGAACACCTGCCAGCCAATCAGAATTGATCATTTTAAGTAACCTTCATATATACCACATTCAAAATGATAACCATCAAAATATAAATGTTTTCCTGTAATTAGTTGCCAAGTTCTTGCAAGCATGACCTATTGGAGAAACTCATTTTTTATGCATTTGCAACCAAATTTAGATGACACATGCACCTTTAAACTCTGTGATTCTTCAAAATGTCACAAATATGTGGTGCTATGAAAACATGATATGTTTAGACATGCAGATTGAGAACATTTTCTATGATTAGAGTAACACAATTAGAGGACTGTGCAGCCTCAGTCAGGGTATGCGCTCTGTGAGTGACTTTTAGTTAATATTGTATTTATCCCCGGCAGGCTGAAGTCAACGGGGACATCACCACCCTGGACCTGTCCAGCCTTATCTCCCAGACCGAGTACGATGTGACGGTCACCCCGATCTACGACGACGGACCTGGAACCCCGATGCTCGGAAACGCTATCACAGGTCTGAACCTGCTGCTTTTCATCTTTTTATTTTAAGCAACTTCCTCTTACACATTCACCCATCCGAGTTGCTCAGTGTCACCACTGTCTTCTATAGTTGGCCACTGAGCAGCTCCACTGGGCGTTCATACCATATATTGGCTCCTCAGCAGGGTTTAAAGGGGGTCCGACCTTTCCTGACCCTGGTTTGCCTACACATCTTTATCTCACTTGTGTCCGCATCTTATTTTGTTCCATTCCTCCCTCATGATGATCAAAGGAAAATGTCCAAATCTACATGTAGACTTTTGATTTATTTTGAATTTTGATTTTCACAATTTCTTTTGTAAATATTAGAAAATAGATCACAGTTAAACTGTTGACAGCGAGGTCTGTAGATTGTTAATACAAGTGTAATTTTTCTTGAATCATGGAAATTCCATTGACCTCCGTTCTATTGGAGTGGCAGCAGAAGTTTTGTAGCAATTATATCAAAATCTGGGCAAAAAGCAGACTATCTTAATGACTACATACCTCCAGAGATTAGTGAGAAAATACTGTAAACCTTCCCTTTAACTACATCAAACCCTCTCCAGTACCTGAACAGTCCATGTGTTTTATAGATGTGTGCAGTATCTGTGATGGTGATGAGTTCTATTTTAACTTTGATTTTACTTTTCTCTTCACTTCCCCTCCTGGACTGAAAACAGCTTCCAGAGGGGGCTGGACTCTCTCTGTGCACCATTAAATCTGTGTGTGTGATCATTTACTGATTTACTGATTATCAATAATCCCAGGTGAACTGTGGAAAATCTTGTTTTCAGTATTTATACGCACATATTTTGTTCTCTACTTGTGAGGACCCCCCCACTGACATAGATTCTGTAGCTCCTAACTCTAACCCAGCCTGGTTCCAGACCTCTGAATGACTGCCCACATCTCAGATTTATTCTGTGATTCAAATATATAATATCTGGTGTTGTGCTCAATGGCAGCTTTTTTTTCCCCGGTTGGAGAAATAATTAATCAATCAGAGGCAGGATTAAGAATGAAGACACCATCTTCCTACATAGCTAGCTAGCTACATTCATGAGACATAGCGACAGAAAGATGCCCACATAAATGGCCACAAGCGTGGATAAGTTTTGACCCAGCTGTACAGGTTGTTGTAAGTCAATTATAGATATAACATTTAACCATTTAACTGACATATGTCTTAATTAACCTAACTGCTCCTTGCAACAGCTGCCAAAGATTTTGTGTTTATAATAACAAAAACACCCCACGACTTTGGTGAGACGGATATACAGGGTTCGTACAAAGTCTTGAAAGTTTGGAAAATGCTTAGAAAATGCTTACTTTTAACCGTTATGTTTTCAAGGTTAAGAATATGCTTGAATTTGAATACACTCCTTGAAAAATGCTTGATTTTTCAACATAATCTGGTGTTTCATCATCAACACAATCACTCATGGAAACCAAAAAACTTTTAATATTTGAAATGAAACGATCCCGTCATCGTATTTGTTGGAATTTATAGTAACAATTTAGATGTGATGATAAAAGCTTCAAGAGTCTGAAAATTTTTGGTTTAGGTACCTTACTTGAATTTTACTCTTAAAAAGCTGTACGAACCCTGGATATGTGACTTGCTACTGATTGGTTAGGGCAAAACAAAACAAAATATCTCCCATCCCAACAAGAAATTGGCTAACATGAACACAATATCAGGCTGAATGAATGAAGTGAAGTGATTTTTAGGATACTCTGACCATCACCTTAAAACAGGTCTTTTAAGAAGTGAGGGCCAAATAGTATGTCCTCACATTTCAAAAATGTCCTCACTCTCAAAATCTGGTCCTCTTAAAGATAGCAGTTCAAGGACACACACACACTCTTACATGCGCACACACACACACACACACACACACACACACAGTAACACATGCAAACAAACTTGCACACAAGCGCAAACACAAATCTAAACACAACACACTTGCATATAATTGGAACACATACATTTTTTAACGCACACACAAGCACACACACACACACATACATACATACATACATACATACTGTCATGATCCCAAGGACTGGTGTACACTGTTTTGTTCTGTTTCCTGTTTTATTTTGAAGGTCTGTTCTTGGTTCATGGTTTTGGTTTACTTCATGGTCTTGGTTCTGTTTTCCACCAGTTTGATTAGGTTCACCTGTGTCTTGTCTCTCACCTGTTTCTTGTTTCCTCGTTGTCTCTCGTATTTATACCAGCCCCTTTCTTTTGTTCTTTGTCGAGTCATTGTTGATGTTGCTGTTGCTGTGTGATCTTCCTCGTGATCTTCTCGTGTCGTGTTGCGTTCCTGGTGTTCCCCTGCGAGTCAGTTTTCGCTATTGTAAGTTTTTTCCTTGAAGTTAAAATAAACCTTTGGACTCTTCAGCCTCCTCGCCTGCCTGCATCTGTCTGCATTTGGGTCCTCTCCCTGCTTCCCTAATGGCTTGTCGTGGCAGAGCTGCCTCGAAGGCATTTCGTAACAGAATGACTCGACCCAATTTGGACCCAGCGGACAGTCGCCCTCGCCTGCGGGACTATCGGGCTCCATTAACCCCCGCGGAGTCATTCTGCATACTCCTGGGGATAGAGCCTCCGGTGAGGGAACAGTCTCCCTCGCCCTTTGAGGGCACCCGGCTGGCCATTTTTCCGGGCACCCGCGGAGGTCGCGGAGGAGGTGGTAGTCGGGACTCCCGACGCCGTCCGCGATCTCGGCAGTCCGACGCCGCGGAGCCTCCGCTGCCAGCTCAGGCGTTCCACCCCAACTCACCGCTACTAGCCGCTTACCGTCTGGTCCTGGAGTCCCAGGCAAAGGTTCAAGCGGCTTATGCTCATGATTCCCGGTTGGCGAACCGGCCGACACCTGCTCGTCAGTCGGCGGTCCGGCCAGCTTGTGCTCATGACTCTCCGTTGGCGGTCCGGCCGACACCTGCTCTTCAGTCGGCGGACCGGCCAGCTTCTGCTCATGATTCCCGGTTGGCTAACCGGCCGACATCAGCTCCTGTTCTCCAGTCGGCGGTTCAGTCAACGCCGGATCCCGTTCCGGAGTTGGTGGTCCGGCCGACTCCTGCCCCACGGACCCGGTTGGCTAACCGGCCGACATCACTTCCCGTTCCAGAGCCTCCGGTCCATGTCCAGCTGCAGCCGCAGCTTCCAGAGCCTCCGGTCCATGTCCAGCTGCAGCCGCAGCTTCCAGAGCCTCCGGTCCATGTCCAGCTGCAGCCGCAGCTTCCAGAGCCTCCGGTCCATGTCCAGCTGCAGCTTCCAGAGCAGCTTCCAGAGCCTCCGGTGCCCGTGCAGCTTCCAGAGCAGCTTCCAGAGCCTCCGGTGCCCGTGCAGCTTCCAGAGCAGCTTCCAGAGCCTCCGGTGCCCGTGCAGCTTCCAGAGCAGCTTCCAGAGCCTCCGGTGCCCGTGCAGCTGCCGCAGCAGCTGCCAGAGCAGCTTCCAGAGCCTCCGGTGCCCGTGCAGCTGCCGCAGCAGCTGCCAGAGCAGCTTCCAGAGCCTCCGGTGC
>SEMN01001316.1:0-71333 GCA_005408345.1 Macquaria australasica | reverse complement strand
GTGTGTGTGTGTGTGTCTGACAACCAAAATAAAAACCTGGTTTCATTTGATGAACATCGGTTGTGTTGTCACATCTAACATCACTTCCTGCTGGACTTTATGTCAGACAACATGGTCGCTGATGGATGTTAATGATTCTCACTAATGGTTGGATGTGTTTTCCATAAATAAATGAATCTATGTTTTATACCACAATGAACTCAATCTCTTTGTGTTTTCTCTTTGTCAACAAGGACTTTAAAAACTTGTGATGGATTTTTAGTCAGACAGATTGTTAGTTAATTGTTAGCTGTAGCTCTGGTCTGAAGAGTATTTCTCTGGTCTGGTTTATTATCTGAGTCTGTTCATGTAGAAGTTATTATCAGTCTGAACTGTAGTTTCTAAAATATAATCACAATTTGAGTCTCAGTATTGATCAGTAAACTGTCACAGATTGAGTTTCTAAATGGTCTAAAACAAGTTTAATGATCTGGTGACAGTCAGCTGATCAATAAATAAAGAACTCAGTGATGGAGAGAAATAAAGAGACCTCTGTGTGAAGGGGGTCATGAGACAGAGAGGCGGGGGGGGGGGCAGAGAAAAGACACTGAAACTGAAACCAGTAGAGTCGCAGGGAAAATAAAGACTCAGATTCAGGTGAGAAACAGGTAACAGGTAACTGATCTGAGTGCAGCTGAAACTCTTCATTCATCTCTCGGAGTCATGTGACTGACCCGTGTGACCTCACTGCGTACCAAACCTCCAAACACACCAACAGACTGATATTTACTGTCAGACTGTTGAAATTAAATTAAACAAAAACTGAATCTTGATCTGTGATGTTTCACGTGTTTTACAGTAAAAAAACAAACAACAAAACAACAAACTGTCATGTTTTTGTTCAACTGGACGTAGTGACATCATCAGGTGACATCATCTATCCAGTTGTGACACACAAAGTGCGTATATATGCGCACTAGTATCCTGGGTATGTTTTGCACATGAAAAGATCAGATCCTGTTTCAGACACCTGGAGATGTTACCTAGAGGACTCAGACAGAAACCAGGATGCTGTTAGAATCAAGATGCTAGTGCACTCAATGTCTACTGTTACTGAACAGCAGAAAACACCACATGTTGAATTTCAGACTTCAAAACTTGACATACACTGTGTGTATGAATATATATATATAAACTCTGTTTCCAGTTTATTAGGTCCACCCAGCTAAAGTCTAATCCAACAGTCCTGTGATGAATCCTCCTTCATGAAGGTGATGTTCAGTATGTGTTGAAATGTGTTGATTCAACTGTAGAATACTTTTGTTAAATTATATTGTTTCATATGTTTCATTAAGTGTTTCTATTATTTTGTCCACCCAATTTATATCGAGGATAGACTAAATAACAGAAACACATCTCAGTATAACGCAACACAGTTTAACAGCACCACAACTACAAACAGTAGATCACAGTTCATTGCAGCATGAAGAATCACCTGAATACCAAACTGTCACCAAACTGAGACCAAACTGTCACCAAACTGAGACCAGACTGACACCAAACTGTTACCAGACTGACACCAAACTGACTCCAGCCTGAGACCAAACTGTCACCAAACTGAGACCAGACTGACACCAAACTGAGACCAGACTGACACCAAACTGTTACCAGACTGTCACCAAACTGACTCCAGCCTGACACCAAACTGTTACCAGACTGTCACCAAACTGACTCCAGCCTGAGACCAAACTGTCACCAAACTGAGACCAGACTGACACCAAACTGAGACCAGACTGACACCAAACTGTTACCAGACTGTCACCAAACTGACTCCAGCCTGACACCAAACTGTTACCAGACTGTCACCAAACTGACTCCAGCCTGAGACCAAACTGTCACCAAACTGAGACCAGACTGACACCAAACTGAGACCAGACTGACACCAAACTGTTACCAGACTGTCACCAAACTGACACCAGACTGACACCAAACTGTCACCAGACTGAGACCAAACTGTCACCAGACTGAGACCAAACTGACACCAAACTGTCACCAGACTGTCACCAGACTGAGACCAGACTGAGACCAAACTGACACCAAACTGAGACCAGACTGACACCAAACTGTCACCAGACTGTCACCAAACTGTCACCAGACTGAGACCAAACTGTCACCAGACTGAGACCAGACTGAGACCAAACTGACACCAAACTGAGACCAGACTGACACCAAACTGTCACCAGACTGACACCAGATAGTCAACAGACTGTCAACAGACTGTCACCAAACTGAGACCAAACTGTCACCAAACTGAGACCAGACTGACACCAAACTGTTACCAGACTGTCACCAAACTGAGACCAGACTGACACCAGATAGTCAACAGACTGTCACCAGGCCGACATTACTTCAACGGAACTCCCCACACCTTTCTGATTGGGGGGGCTGTGTCCGACCATTTCTGTAACTTTCTGAAACAGATACTCTGACCTCACACCCACCTCACTCAGTGATTGGTCAGCTGTGTGGAGGTGAGAAAGTAGGCAGGGGTTCTATCTTTTATGTGAACACTGTGAACGTCTTCAGGACCGTGTGAACAAGTTCTCTCCAAACAATATCAAATGTGCTGTTGTCTCCATATTTAAATGATCTCTACCTTCAGTTTCCTGGTTAATAACTAACTAACTGCTGCTGGGTCTGTTTAATAATGTTAACTCATCACCACGGTAACAGACAATCCTGTTTTCTGATTGGCTGTCAGCTATCTGTTGAAATCAAAAACAGTTCACACTCAGTCACTACTTCCTGAATAACAGACACTCAACAGTGAGCAGTGAATTCAGATTTCAGACATATCTATATTTGCCTGTGTCTAACAGACTCAAACCTTTTCACGTTTTCATTTTAAAACACTTCTGTCTTCATTTCTGCTGGGCATGAACAACAAACACAAATAACAAGACAAGAGAAGATATGGATCCTGGAGATATCAGACAGAAGAGAGGAAGAGATCAGAGAAGAAGAAGAAATGGAGATGAGCTGGGCCCCAGAAGAGTCCTCTACGTGATCTGAGACTAACTGCACCCCCCCACACTGTCTGTCAGCAGCCTTCACACATTTTTAATCTAAAACATTTTACAGCCTTTAAACTTTAAACAGTTTACAGTCAGACCAGAGGTCAGAGGTCAAACATCCACCTTCACTCCTGACCCACACTTCCTGTATGAACACACACACACACACACACACACACACAGTCTCCCCTCCCCCCGCTCGTTTCCTCCTACAGGACAAAGCGGCCACGCTGCTGCTAACGGACACACACTCAAACACACCGAAACACACACAAGTCAGTATGTACAGGCACACAGTGAACACACACTGAACACACACTGAACACACACTCCGCTGTATAAAAACATCAAACCGGTTTTCAATCTGAACAGAAAGAAAAAAAAGTGTTTCCCGTTTCTGAGCTCCGCCAACTTCACCAGTCTGTTCACACACAAACTGCTTCAGCACACCTCCGATCACTCCATCGATCACTGATCGATCATCTATAATAACTATCGATAACCCTCCAACATCTGCAGTAACGGAACAAACCCGGGTCGGTGTGTTCCAGCTGTGAGTGAGCGGACAAAGCGGAACCGACAGAAAGTGAGACAGATTTCATCTGTTTCTGATCGATCACATCCAAACTGTCCCATCACTTCAAGCTCATCAATAACTATGATTATTGATTATTAAAGTGAGCGTGCACGCGCCCTTCAGTCCGTTTCTTTCTTCTTTTTTTTTTTTTGGTGAACTCACCTTCACGTTGATTTCCTTCATCCTGTCCTGTCTCCTGCTCTCCAGCAGCCGGGACATCCCCTCCAACAAATCAAACCGATCACACCTGATCGATTACCTGATCACAAACTAATCTATAATTAATCAATAATAATCCGGCGGAGTGTTGGGTTCTGGTCCCAGAGCAGTCCGCAGTCTGAGCCCAGGAGGCGGGGCCTCTCTGACTGACAGCGCCGCTCTCTACTTCTGACCAATCACAGCTCAGCCCGCTGCTGCCGCGCTCAGCCAATCCCCTCACCGCACGCATTTCAAGCCCCGCCCATCAACATCTGCCAGGGAGGGCTTGTTTTTGACACCGGGCAGTGACATAGCGGTGTGGGGGGAGTCAGTCTCTATGACAACGTGTCAACGCATCACGTGGTACACAGCAGCGAATCAGAGAGCTGCAGAAAGTCACGTGAGTGATGAACATTGACGATCCGGACAGGATCGTTTAACTCCGCTCCCCCGCAGCAGAGTGTACAACATGCTGCTGTGTGACGTGGAACCACGGAGCACCGACCCCGCCCACCGCGGAAAGTCCCGGTGAGAATAAAAATGAACCTCCCGCTTCATAACGGAAACACAAAGAAACGGGGATCAATAACGAGGATATGAAAAATGTTAATGTGATGTCAATGACTGATGCAAACTGATCAGTGTCTTCACGCTGTGTCAGAGATGATAGAAGTACTCATACTGCAGCAGTACTACACATCAGTTTATAATATGACAGGAAGTTTGACTTCATTTATTTGTTATTTTGATCACATTTTATATTCTTACACCTTTAAGCTGATTATTTGTGTAAAACAACACATTTTATCTACAGGTGAATGTAAAAACATAAAACACTTGTCAGATTGTATTGTTTGGTACTTGCTGTATCTCTTTCAATCAAGTCTATTGTAAAAAAAATTCAAATAGGCTTATTTACCTCAGTAGTAATACTACAGTGTAAAAATACTGTAAACGTCCTGCTTTCAGAATCTTACTGTAGTACAGAAGTATTATCAGCTAAATGTACTGAAAGTATAAAAAGTACTCATTATACTGAATGGACCCACATTATATGTTATAATTAATTACTTTATTACTTAATTCATTCGATTTCCTGCTCAACACATCAAAACCAGGAACTCATCATTGATTTCAGGCACAGCAGCTGAACCCACAACCATCACAGACTCCTGAACCCAGAACCTGAACTCAGAACCATCACAGGTGAAACACGGAATCATCATTCAAAGTATCCTCAAAAAAGAACTCTGAATTCTGTCTCTTCATTTCTGATCCTTTCGCTTTACATTGCGACACCTTTAGCTCTTCTGCCACAACGGCTGCTTCGGTAGCTTTTATTTTATTGTCTGCCCTCTGTATCTGCCTCCAGCCACTTCTCACTTCCCCAAGGCCAATGCATTTCTTAGGAACTCTCTATCCATCCACCAGATGCCCTCAGACTTTCTCAGCAGTCCCAGTCACCTGACACCAACATCCACCTGCTCACCTGTTCCTCATTCCCCAATTACCCACACAGTATTTATACCTGCCAATGTCCATCTGCTCCTGGCCAGATCATCAATGTTTGCATTTGCTTTCCACCCTCCTGAACTTGAACCAGAATCTGTACCTTTACCTGCCCCGTTCCTGTATTTTCACCTGTTCACCAGTCGTGCCCTCTTGGATTAGTTTTACTGTTGGGACTGCCATTCCACTTGTACACCTGTTACTGACCGTTGCCTTCAGTCCCTTCATCCTACCTACTTGCCTTGTGTGTGTCTGTCTTTGTGCATTTGAGTCCTCCTCCCTCTAAATTCATTAATCATGACAGTACGAGAGTGACTATGGAAGTTTTTCTAAATGAAAAGCCAGGCTTCCTGGAGAGCCTCACTGCCATCTAGAAGTGGGACCCTGAGTTTGCCCAAGTAGCATTCTTCAGGTGAAAGTCTTTTGCAAGCACTGCTCCAGATCCTGTTTCTCCTGAGCCCGCTGACCTCCAGCCTGCATCCTAGTCGGCTAGCCTCAGGCCTGCTAGCCTGCTGCCTGCTTGCCCTTAGCAGGCTAGTACTGAACCTGGATCCCCTGATCCTGTATCTCCTGAATCCTATGACCCTTCAATGGATCAGATGAGGAGCCACCCTGATGTCCAGCAGCCATCTTTCATTGGGTCTCACCTTGCCATTTTCAGGTGGTACCCTCGTGTTCGAGTCCCCAGAAAAAAAGATTTGGTCCCCATGGCTCCCAAGGCCATCAGCTTTCTTTGCTGTGCAATTCCTTGGCCTCTCCACTGCCCAGCACCACAGAGCCTCCGCTGCCCAGCGCTGCGACTAACCACAAGCCAGAACTCTGCAGCCATCTATGCTGTTCAGTTGGCCATTTCCTCCGACGCCAAACCAGATCATGAGTCCAGCCATCTCCATCTCTGTTGTTCAGTCATCTGTCTGCCCTGAGCCTCAGCCGTTGGCCACCACTGAAGACACTCCTGCACTCCAGTCGCCAGCCTTCTGCCCTGCCCTCCAGTGATCCACCTGTCCAGCACCCTGCCCTGACCTACAGTTGGATCTCCTATCACCTTTCCTAACCTCCAGCCTCCTGGCAGCCCTTCTGAGCAGCTCCGCCAACACACCTGGCTTCAAGTTCTCTTTCCCAGGCAGCTCTGTTGGGTCTTTGTAAATATAAAGAGTCAGTTTAGACCTGCTCTATATAAAAAAGTGCCCTGAGATAACTTTGTTATGATACGGCGCTATATAAATAAAACTGAACTGAATTGAATTGAAGCTCTGCCGACGCCTCAGGTCTCAATGTCTGTCCCAAGCCTCTGGGCCACCCTCCAGAGCGGTCCTGTCTATGTTGCCAGCATCCGAGCCACCCTCGTAAGCAACTCTGCCTATCTGTCCTAACTTCTGGTTGTCGTCCACCTCAGAGTTTATGCCTCTGTCTTTAGCGCCTTGGCAACTTTTCCTTTTTTGCTCTCAAGTCCTGCAAATGCCCACCTGACCCCTCCTGCCCTATGCCCTTGCCTGAAGTCTCCTGATCCACTACTGTCCAGTCCCCAGGTCATCTGCCTGAATTTTCCTTCCCTGCTGATCTCCATTGTCAAGGCACCCATCTCTTTGGCTCTTTCCTTTGAACAAACGAAAATGGAAACAGAGTGACTGGTTTCAGTTGGTTGCTACGACGCTCTCAGCTCTGATGCTGAATGTTAGTGAAGTCGACTAAACTACTCTTACAACTACAGTAGTATGATGCAGTATGTGTGTATGTGATTATACTGCAGTTTGTGTGTTGAGTATACTTTGTACTGTTACAGCTATCTGACTGCTGCTGATTATTTGCTGATTGAAACATCTGTTCATAACTGCCCCCTTGTTCTGACTGAGACCACTGTTACCATGACAACCAGCTCCAACAGATAACATACGCAGAGGAGGAAGTGATGTCATCCTACTGACCACAGAGGAAAAAACAGCTGACAGCTCCACCTGCTGACAGGACTGTGAACTACACATCCAACACACTAACACTATTACTAACACAAAACAAACTAACTCCCCCTGCTGGTAGAACTATGAACTACACCACCGACACACACTCGTCTGTCTGCAGCAGTTTTCAGTCTCTGCAGGATGAGTTTTAGAGAAACGAAGTGAAATGAGGTCTGATTCTTCTAAAATAGAAAACCAGTTTCTTAATGTTAGTGGAGAGAAGCTGTTCTTTATGGCTCTGAAACAATCAAGAGTCGATTCTGTATAATTTCTTTTACATGTTTAAACAGGTTGCTTACAGATTGTACAAAACTAGATGATACATTCAATCATTGTAACAAATGAACCAACCAACCAGTTTTTGAATCACTAAGATGGTTAAATGGTGAGAAAGTTCAGTATTTAGCAGCAAGTCAGGTGACCAGACAGTTTACAGGTGTTTGACAGAACTAAAGACCAGCAGGTAGAACAGCTGTTATCCTTTTTAAAAACAGGTGTAAACACCTTTTATTGAATGGAAAGAGGAAAGATGGTGAATGTATTTACTACTTTAGTAAAATGTGAAAATGTAGAAATGTGTGATGTGGAGGGTGTTGAATGACAATCAAACCAAAGCAGAACTGTCTGGAAGGAAGAAACAGACTGTTGAAATAATTATGAGCAGATCTTTATTCTGAGAATGTCTTTAACCTTTGACCCCAAACATCACTTCCTGCTCTCTGAATGAGATTGTAAATCAAACACACCCTCCAGCCAAACAGAGGCAAACTCACCTTTCTGTCCATCATACAGAGGACTTCCTGTTGTCCTTCCTCTCCTCCTTTCTCACTCAACACTTCTTCCTCCTCCTCTCCTCCTCTCCTCCTCCACCTGGGTCTCCTCACCTGAGGACTGACAACACATGAACAGGTTCTCTATGGAGTTTCAACCTTTCCTATGATGATGTTTCTTCATGAGTGGGTCCACCTGTTGTTTATCTCATGCACATGCATGAAGGCATACATGCACATGCACGTGGTGACACAATATACAGTCCTGTGTTTAATCCTGGTGTCACATTATTGATCTGCAGGTAACTTCAACACAAGAGCAAAGAAAACATATTACAGTGGCAATAAAAAGTAAATGAACCCTTTGGAATTTCCTGGTTTTCTGCATTAATTGGTCATAAAATGTGATCTGATCTTCATCTAAGTCACAAGTATAGACAAACACAATGTGCTTAAGCTAATAACACACAAACAATTATAATCTTTCATGTCTTTATTGAACACACCCATTAAACATTTGCAGTGCTGGTGGAAAAAGTAAGTGAACACTTAGATTTAATAATTGGTCGAACCTCCTTTGGCAGCAATAACCTCAAACAAGCACTTTCAGTAGCTCTGGATCAGACCTGCACAATGTTCAGGAGGAATTTTGGACCATTCTTCCTTACTGAACTGCTTCAGCTCAGCCATATTCTTAGGATGTCTGATATGAACGGCTCTCTTGAGGTCATTCCAGAGCATCTCTATTGGGTTAAGGTCTGGGCTCTGACTGGTCACTCCAAAAGGTGGTTTTTCTTTGTTTGAAGCCATTCTGTAGTAGATTTACTTCGATGTTTAAGGTCATTGTCCTGCTGCATCACTCAACTTCTACTGAGCTTCAGCTGGCGGACAGCCACTCTGACGTTATCCTGTAGGATATCTTGATAAACTTGGGAATTCATTTTTCCCTCAATGATGGCAAGCTGTCCAGGCCCCGAGGCAGCAAAGCAGCCCCAAATCATGATGCTCCCTCCACCATACTTCACAGTTGGGATGATGTTTTCATGTACGCCATACGTAGTGCTGCATGTTCTTCCTGAATAATTCAACCTTTATTTCATCAGTCCACAAAACATTTTCCCAGTAGCGTTGTGGAGTATCGAGGTGCTCTTTGGCAAACTTCAGGTGTGCAGCGGTGTTTTGTTTTGGAGAGCAGCGGCTTCCTCCATGGTGTCCTGCCATGGACACCATGCCTGTTCAATGTTTTGCGTATGGTAGACTCATGAACAGGGATGTTTAACCAGTTCCAATGATTCCTTCAAGCCTTTAGCTGTTACTCTAGGCTTCCTTTTTTACCTCATTGAGCATTCTGTGTTGTGCCTTTGGAGTCATCTTTGCTGGGCGCCCACTTCTAGGGAGAGTAGCCACAGTACTAAATCGTATCCATTTGTAGACAATTTGTCTATGGACTGATGAATATCTAAACTCTTGGAGATTACTTTTGTAACCCTTTCCAGCTTTATGTAAATCAACAATTCTTGATCGTAGGTCTTCTGAGATCCCTTTTTTGTGAGGCATGGTTCACATCAGCAGATGCTTCTTGTGAATAGCAAACTCAAAATGTTTGAGTGCTTTTTATAAGTCAAAGTAACTCAAACCACACCTCCAATCTCATTTCACTGATTGCACTCCAGGTTTGCTAACTCCTGACTCCAGTTAGCTTTTGTTGTCTAGGGGTTCACATACTTTTTCCAACCTACACTGTGAATGTTTGAATGATGTATTCAATATGGACAAGAACAGTACAATAATTTGTGTGTTATTAGTTAAAACGGATTGTGTTTGTTCATTATTGTAACTCAGATGAAGATCAGACCATATTTTAAGACAAATTTATACATAAATGCAGGTAATTCAAAAGGGTTCACTTACTTTTTCTTGCCACTGTATATGTTTTACAGCGGTTCACTTGCATACCAGTAACCTCTGTGTTTTCTGTGATAAAGAAGTTAAATTATATTAAAGTCTAACTGTCATACAATAAATAAATAAAATGATCCACAGAATAAATCACCTGTTAAGTCTGCAGATAATCTTTAATTTTACAACAGAACTCTGGTGAGAGATCGTATATTAAAGAAAGCTGCCTCAACACTTTTAACATTTACAAGTACTGGAAACTGGTGGTTGTCATAGTAAAACAACATGACATCAAATATATGATGATATATATGATGAGGAGGAGGGAGGCCTACCGTTCAGAGGTCAGAGGTCGATCAGACGAAGAAGAAGAAAAGACGAAGAGTTCAGACACAGAGAGAGAGAGTGTGTGTGGAAGCTGGTGCTGCCTGGCACATTAACAGAGTGCAGCTGCTCCAACACACAAAGAGAGCAGTGTGTCCTTTAACACCTCCTCCTCTCATTCTCTATATCTTCCTCTCCTTCTCTACCTTCTACTCTTTCTACACCTCCTCCACTCCTTCTACACCTCCTCATCTCCTTCTCTACCTTCTTCTCTCATTCTCTATATCTTCCTCTCCTTCTCTACCTTCTACTCTTTCTACACCTCCTCCTCTCCTTCCACACCTCCTCCTAGCTGATACTACTTCAGTACTTTTACTGAACGTTTAGTTTTGAATGCAGTATTTATACATGTTACAGAGTATTTTAAACTGTGTATTTGTATATTTACTGCAGTAAAGCCGCACTGTAATAATACGGTAATATTTATTCGGCCAGACTCTTTTCCTTTAAGAGGACTTTCCCTTTAACTCACCTGACGTGACCACACCTGAGCTAAATTTCCGGAGAGTTTCACAACAACAACAGAAGAAGAAGAAGAAGAAGAAGAAGAGGAAGAATTAGAAGAAGAAGGAGGAGAAGGCGATCACACCATCACAGTGAGTCTTTGATTTTTAGTTTAAACTACAAATCAGTTTAATGTCGTTAGTTTCAGTCTGTGTCCTGCTCTGTTAGCATGTTAGCACGGAGCTGTTGCTTCTCTACCACTGAATATTGATCAGTTTTCTTCTGATCATTGATCAGCAACATAATCACGTAGATAATGACATGTAAAAGTCGATCAGACACCATTTCAACTCGAATTTGTTTTGATTCTGATGTTTAATCTGAAACGCGTCACGGCGGCCATGTTGAAGTTACGATGACGTCACTTATGGTGTGTGTGTGTGGGGGGGGGGGTATATAATAATCATAATACATATAATACAATATGTATATAATTATACATATATACAGTGTATATTATAATATATATGTTAAACTGTCTGTGTGTGTTTATGATTCTCTGTGAGGCCAGAAGTGTGTGGACAGCGCTGTATGTGTTGACGACCAGTCACGGGGACGAGTTCACTTTCTTTTAAAACCAGATCTGAGATCTGTGGTCTACAGGCTGGTTTGTGTTTGCTGGACTGAACCAGGGAGGTTACATTAAACTGCAGACTGTATTTATAATTTCCACAACTACAGTGAGAGTCAGGTGGAGGTCAGACCTCCAGGTGGACTGGTGCAGCATCAGCAGTGATGTGGACTCAGTATCAGACTGTGGTGGTTCAGAGGGATCTGATCCTGAAGCTGAAGGTCGATCTCCGCCCCCACTATATAGAAGTGTCCAGTCAAAGGCAAACAACTCACCGGGGCGCCTAATGGTTAAAGCACATACCACATAACCACAATGTACCCCTCTTTCCCCACTTGTCTCTCTCTGCTGGCAAATTAACAGCATGCATTTGTTGGGGACAGCTTTCAGCAGCTCCTCCTGAGCTTCCTTGTGTCTGTCTCACTGTTTGTGGCATCAAGGTCACACTTCATTACATGCTGCTCTTTTTCCTCTGATAAACTGACACACTGTCCGCTGTTCTCTCTCTGACAGACAGACAGGCAAACATGTCTCTGCTGACAGACGATCGTCCGGAAGATGCCCAGCGCTCGACAGGAAGTACCAAGATGGAGGACAGCGGGGGGACAAAGATGGGACAGACTGAGGGAGAGGACGAGATGGTGAGGTCTGCCATGATGGAGCCCAGCACCCTGCAGTGGCCTGGAGACAGACAGACAGGTGGACAGACAGGTAAAGGTGACAGGATGAGTGTGAGGTCAGATATTTCTCTACGTGAGGCAGCGAGTTGGACAGAAAGTGAGAGAGAGCTGATGGCAGATGGAGAGAGGAAGGGGGGAAGAGCAGGTGAAGAGGAGGGGGCAGGGCTGAGGACACGCCTGGAGGAGGAGGAGGAGGAGCCTGTAGAGAACCACCTGCCAGAAAAAGCAGCTAAGGTGTTCAGTCCAGCAGTGACCGTCCTGCACTCCCCCTCCTCACCCAGAGAGAGTGAGCCAATCTGGGAAATGGAGTCAGAGAAGAGCCCCTTCCTGGGTCCCCGAGGAGTCCCCCAGGACTACAACCAACATGGCTACCAGTACGAGTGGACTGAGGACACGCCCCCTGCTTCATGTAAATATACCTGTCCTCACCTCCTTTGTTACTCTCTCTCTCTCAGGTGGGCGGGGTTCTGACCTGTCTCTCTCTCCAAGCTGTCTCTCTCTTTGTCAAGTGGGCGGGGCTCTGACTTGTCTGTCTCTCTCTCAGGTGGGCGGGGCTGTCCCAGCAGAGACGTCTTGAAGGTGGGCGTGTCCTTGATGACATCAGCGCTCTTCTTCCCATTCCTGGTGTGGGGGGGGTTTGTGTTCCTGCCGTTTGACGCCCCCCTGCTGGACGGCGCCCCTCTCAGACTTGTCTACACATTGCGCTGCTCTGTGTTCGCCGCCGCCCCCATCGTCCTCGGTGAGTACAACACCACCGAAAAAGAGACGCAGCAGCAGCTTTTCCTGAATCTGGCATCAATTCAATTCAATTCAATTCAATTCAGTTTTATTTATATAGTGCCATATCATAACAAAGTTATCTCAGGGCACTTTTTCGAGTAGAGCAGGTCTAGACTGACTCTTTATATTTACAGAGACCCAACATTTCCCACCAAGAGCAGCACTATGCGACAGTGGCAAGGAAAAACTCCCTTTTAACAGGTAGAAACCTCGAGCAGAACCAGAACCAGAACCAGGCTCTGGGTGGGCGGTCATCTGCCTCGACCGGTTGGGTTGAAAGGGGAGGGGGGGAGCGGGAGAGAGAACATACAGCAGCACAGTACAGTTCCACATAGGGATGTAAAGCAATAGTTGTGGTAATGGTATTGATGTTAACACCAACAGAAATAATACTAAGAGCAATATTATAATAGAAATACTAATAATAAGAGAAATAACAGTAATAGCAGCAGTGGGTGCAGAGCAGGAACACGGGGGCAGCAGGTGGCTGCAACCATAGATCCAGACTCTACAGCTCCAGAGGCAGAAACACCTGCAGAAAGCAACAGAAGGGGAGAGAGAGAGAGAGAGAGAGAGCACACAACTTTGGGAAGAAGTTGAGTTAGTAACAAGCATTGATGGGATATGAGGGCATACAAATGGAGAGGAAGAGGAGGAGAGAGGAGCTCAGTGCATCATAGGAAGTCCCCCGGCAGTCTAGGCCTATAGCAGCATAACTAAGGGGGGGCTCAGGGGTAACCTGAGTCAGCCCTACTATAAGCTTTATCAAAGAGGAAAGTCTTAAGCCTACTCTTAAATGTGAGGAGGGGGTCTGCCTCCCGTACACAAACTGGGATCTGGTTCCACAGGAGAGGAGCTTGATAGCTGAAGGCTCTGGCTCCCATTCTACTTTTTAGAGACTCTAGGAACCACAAGGAACCCTGCATTCTGGGAGCGCAGTGCTCTAGTGGGGTAATAGGGTACTATGAGCTCTTTAAGATATGATGGTGCCTGACCATTTAGGGCTTTGAAGGTGAGGAGAAGGATTTTAAATTCTATTCTGGATTTTACAGGGAGCCAGTGTAGAGAAGCCAATATTGGAGAAATATGATCTCTTTTTCTGGTTCTTGTCAGTAAACGTGCCACAGCATTCTGGATCAGCTGGAGAGTCTTAAGGGACTTATTGGGGCAGCCTGATAATAGAGAGTTGCAATAGTCCAGCCTAGACGTAACAAATGCATGGACTAGTTTTTCTGCATCTCTTTGAGACAGGATGTGCCTGATTTTTGCAATGTTATGTAAGTGACAAAAGGCAGTTCTTAAAGTTTGTTTTATGTGGGAGTTGAAGGACATATCCTGATCAAAGATAACTCCAAGATTCCTTATGGTGTCACTGGAGGCCAGGGCAATGCCATCTAGAGAAACTATATCTTTAGATAATGTGTTTCGAAGATATTCGGGGCCAAGTACAATAACTTCGGTTTTGTCTGAGTTTAACATGAGAAAATTGCAGGTCATCCAGGTTTTTAAGGCATGCTTGAAGTTTAGCTAATTGATTGGTTTCATCTGGCTTGATCGATAAATATAATTGGGTATCATCTGCATAACAATGAAAATGTATGGGGTGCTTCCTAATAATATTGCCTAAAGGAAGCATATATAAGGTGAATAGAATTGGTCCAAGCACAGAACCTTGTGGAACTCTGTGACTAACTTTGGCGTGCATAGAGGATTCATCGTTAACATGTACAAACTGATCTCGATCTGATAAATAGGATTTAAACCAGCTTAGTGTGGTGCCTTTAATGACAATTAAATGTTCTAGTCTCTGTAATAGAATGTGATGGTCAATGGTATCGAATGCAGCACTAAGATCTAGTAAGACAAGTACAGAGACAAGTCCTTTGTCGGATGCAATTAGAAGGTCATTTCTAACTTTAACCAGTGCTGTCTCTGTCCTATGATGCACTCTAAATCCTGACTGAAAATCCTCAAACAGCTTGTTGTTGTGTAGAAAGTCACACAACTGATTGGTGACTGCTTTCTCAAGGATCTTAGAGAGAAAAGGAGGGTTAGATATAGGTCTATAATTTGACAAAACCCCTGGATCAAAAGTGGGCTTTTTAAGAAGAGGTTTAATTACAGCTACTTTAAAGGACTGTGGCACATAGCCTTTTAATATGGACAGATTGATCATATCTAGTAAAGAAATGCTAACTAAGGGTAAAATTTCTTTAAGCAGCCTAGTTGGATCAAGATTTTTGTAACATTGCAAAAATCAGACACATCCTATCTCAAAAAGATGCAGAAAAACTAGTCCATGCATTTGTTACGTCTAGGCTGGACTATTGCAACTCTCTATTATCAGGCTGCCCCAATAAATCCCTTAAGACTCGCCAGCTGATTCAGAATGCTGCGGCACGTTTACTGACAAGAACCAGAAAAAGAGAACATATTTCTCCAATATTAGCTTCTCTACACTGGCTCCCTGTAAAATCCAGAATAGAATTTAAAAATCCTTCTCCTCACCTTCAAAGCCCTAAATAGTCAGGCACCATCATATCTTAAAGAGCTCATAGTACCCTATTACCCCACTAGAGCACTGCGCTCCCAGAATGCAGGGTTCCTTGTGGTTCCTAGAGTCTCTAAAAGTAGAATGGGGAGCCAGAGCCTTCAGCTATCAAGCTCCTCTCCTGTGGAACCAGATCCCAGTTTGTGTACGGGAGGCTGACAACCTCCTCACATTTAAGAGTAGGCTTAAGACTTTCCTCTTTGATAAAGCTTATAGTAGGGCTGACTCAGGTGACCCCTGAGCCCCCCCTTAGTTATGCTGCTATAGGCCTAGACTGCCGGGGGACTTCCTATGATGCACTGAGCTCCTTTCTCCTCCTCTTCCTCTCCATCTGTACGCCCTCATATCCCATCAATGCTTGTTATTAATTCAACTTCTTCCCGTAGTTGTGTGCTTTCTCTCCTCTCTCTCTCTCCCTCCACTTCTGTTGCTTTCTGCAGGTGTTTCTGCCTCTGGAGCTGTGGAGGTCTGGGTCTGTGGTTGCTGCCACCTGCTGCCCCCGTGCTCCTGCTCTGCACCCGCTGATGCTATTGCTGTTGTTGCTGTTATTAGTATTGCTATTATAATGTTGCTCTTAGTGTTGTTTCTGTTGGTGTTAACATCAATGCCATTACCATATCTATGCTGTATTGAGCTGCTGTATGTTCTCTTTCCTCCTGCTCTCTCTCTCCCGCTCCCCCCCTTCCCCTTCAACCCAACCAATCGAGGCAGATGACCGCCCACCTTGAGCCTGGTTCTGCTCGAGGTTTCTACCTGTTAAAAGGGAGTTTTTCCTTGCCACTGTCGCATAGTGCTGCTCATGGTGGGAACTGTTGGGTCTCTGTAAATATAAAGAGTCGGTCTAGACCTGCTCTATTCGAAAAAGTGCCCTGAGATAACTTTGTTATGATATGGCGCTATATAAATAAAACTGAATTGAATTGAATAGTTGGGACGGGGTCTAAGAGACACGTTGATGGCTAAGATGAGGAAATCATGGAAGTTAGTTGACTAAGGTTGATGGGAGAAAAGCAGTCTAAATGTACATCAGGTTTTACAGTTGTTTCTAAGGTTCCTGTGTTTGAAGATAAGTCAGTACCAACTGAGGGCAGGAGGTGCTGAATGTTGTCTCTAATAGTTAGAATTTTATCATTAAAGAAGCTCAAAGTCATTACTACTGAGGTCTATAGGAATACATGGCTCAACAGAGCTGTGACTCTCTGTCAGCCTGGCTACAGTGCTGAACAGAAACCTGGGGTTGTTCTTATTTTCCTCTCTTAATGATGAGTAGTAGGCTGCTCTGGCACTACGGAGGTTTATGTACACTCTGACAGAAGCCAATCGAATCTAATAATGAGATAAAAGCAGCACTAAGGCTATCATTTTCTACATCCACATGAATATTAAAATCACCTACAATAATTATTTTATCTGTTTTAAGGACTCAACCTGATAAGAACTCTGAGAATTCAGATAAAAATTCAGAGTACGGTCCAGGAGCTCGGTACACTATAACAAATAGAATTGGCTGTAGTGTTTTCCAGGTTGGGTGTAAAAGGCTAAGAACAAGGCTTTCGAACGAGTTATAATTTAGTTTAGGTTTAGGTTTGATTGATAGGGTTGAGTCAAAGATGGCTGCAAGTCCACCTCCTCGGCCTGTGCCTCTTAATGTGACTGGGGGGGGTGGATTCATTTAGGCTAACATATTCATCGTGACACAGCTAGGTTTCAGTAAGACAAAATAAATCAATATTATGATCTGATATTAGATCGTTTACTAGAACTGTTTTAGATGAGAGAGATCTGATGTTTAAGAGTCCACATTTAATTCTCCTATTTTGTTGTACTGTTGCAGTGGTGGTTTTACTTTTTATTAGGTTTTTATGTGTAACTCCTCTTCTGTTTACTTTTGATTTAAATCATTTAAGTGGTCGGGGGGCAGACAACCCCCTGTGAAGTTTAGGGTGGGTAACTGCTCTAATGGAAGCGCAGAGAAGCGTGTAGGACTGCAGCTCTGCCTCCTGGTCTGGACCACAGACTTGGCTACGATTTCCTATCTGTTTCACCTGTCTGTCTCTTATTTGTTTGTTTCTCACCTGTCTTACTTGTCTCACCTGTCTGTCTTTCAGGTTGGCTGGTTCTGGGTGTCAGTCGGCTCAGGTCAGGTGTGATGCGGCCTCTGTTTGATGAGGAGGTGAAGGAGGCAGAGCATCAGGAGGTCACCGTCCATCGGCGCTTTGTCTCTGACTCCACCTCCCTGTTCCTGATCTACTTCCTGCAGCTAGTCATCATGGCGATGTACCTGAGCCAGGAGCAGCTGAAGCTAGTCCCTCTGCTGACTGTCGTCTTTGCATTCGGACGGTGAGATTTAAACAAACTGTGGAACCAAAACAGTGCATATTACAGCTTAAAAACAGCATGTTAACAGGCCAAATAATGACACAAATAATACAATAATACAAATAATACCAAGAAGAGGGCGATAGAACTGCTGTGCTGCAGGTTAGCTTGATAAATAAGGTCCCTGTTAACAATGCCTTTTTCAATTAGTTTCTTTAAAAGAAACTAAAAACTTGACTCTTAGAACCGTTCTTTCTTGGTTTTACATTGGTAAATGCTGGGGATACCTGGTACCTGGTACTTTTTTTATCACCTTGGTTGAAGTTCCAAGCGAGCTGAGCCAATACTGAATGGTGGAGTTAAAACACTGCAGACCACTGATTCGTCAGATAGACTCATCACTGGAATCATCACTTGCATGACACGGGACATCCTGCACAAACCTGCCATGGCAGCCCACAAAACCACACTGTGGTCAACTGATGAAGTGCAGACGCTCCTCTGCTTGGTTACCGATGAAAGGATTCAGCGAGCGTGTGCATTTGTGTCGCGTTGAAGATGATGTCAAAGCAGTTTCACCCAGAGTCGCTATGACAAACAGCTAAGAATCGCGCCTATATTGAGGGGGTACCATCTGCAGTGAGAGGCTCACCTCACTGAATTTCCTTTTCAGCATGCTGTCACATGAAAGCTCGACCCTTTCCACATTGACTCCAAAGGGATTCTGTCAGAGCATTTCTATCTACAGTGTCCAGTTGTTGCATCTCGTGGCAAGTCTTCTCTGGGAAATGTGACCAGCCCACAGTGCAATCTTCTCTCTGAAAGCTTACATTTTTTGTCTGTTCAAACACATCCTGAAGTCACAGTGCATCATTAAATAATCTCCGTTCATAGACATGAGAATACTTTTTCTCTCGAGGGCCAGTGTACCTGTGAGTGGTACAGTGGTACAGTACCTGTGCGTGGTTCATTACCTGTCCGTGGTACAGTACCTGTACAGCCTGCCCAGGTCTTCACACAGCTTCCAAAAACACCTGTTGTTTGTGGGGCTCCGTTTGATGTAATTCACCCTTTTGCAATATGTTTCTTGTATGACTAACACCACATCCTCAGCTACTGAAGCCTCACTGTGCAAAAAACAACGGCTCCAAGTCGCCACCACTTCCACTTCGCCATCAGTTGTTATTCCAACACACTTACCCCAGGTCAGGCCTACTGAACCCAAGTACAAATCCACAGTACTGAAAAAGTCCTCAGCAGTTGGTGGGGAGCTCTCTGCTACAGAGAAAAGTCATCCTCCCAGACATGCTTCACATAAACCAGTAAAATGGTACAATAGGCAACATCTGTGGATTCATCCACTTGTAGTGCATAATAGTCTTTTATATGAGCTGTGGTCTATTGTTAGATGTCATCAGACATTTCTTGAATCCACCTCTGAATGCTATGGTTGAGTGGCATGATTTTCATGTTATCCACAGCAGACTGATCCAGGACCTCCAGGTAAGATAAGGTCTTCTGCAATAGTGTAGGTGAGCACACGCCTGCTATTGCTTTGAACATGAAGAAATGATGCTCTTTTGAGATTCCCTGAGCTCGTGCAGTTTTCTTTGAGGTATCTCGGCGTGTGTTTGGTTATTAAAAGGCGTTTAAGCTTTGATGGCTGCATGCTGAGGTTTGTGTACTTGTCTATCTTCAGTATAAGTAAAACCAAGTTTAATATATTCAGTGTCATACTTGCGTTTAGCCATGTTGTGGAGCTAGCAAGTAGCCTGTTCGTTCAAACTTCAAAATAAAAGCTCTGTGCCACACATTCACTGTACTTCAAAATAGTGAAATATTAAAAGGTGTTTTTAAATTTGTTTTAATAAAACTTGATATGCTCGCAATTTACTTGCAGGCTATTCAGAATGGAACAGTTGGGAACCTGTTCTAAATGATCCACAGGCTGTTTACACAGAACGTTTAATAAATCTTCATGTTTCAGATCAATGTGGAACACTCTAAACCTTTAGGGCTGTTTTGTGTCTCCAGGCAGGTTTGAACTTTTACCTAAAGGTGTGTTGGTTTTGTGTCTCCAGGCTAGTTTACTGGGTGGCTGCAGCTTTTGGAAGCAGCGTTCGTGGTTTTGGTTTCGGCCTCTCCTTCCTGCCGAGTCTTGCCATGATGGCTGCCAACATCTACTTCATCTTCACAGTGGAAGCATCTGGGTCCATCTTCAGCCTCCCACCTCCTCCTGAGGAGGTGTTGACTCCACCCGCCGGCAGACAGAGATTCTGGGGATGATACCTGATCAGTAAACAATGACTTTCCTGTCAGGCTGAAATATTTCTGATCAATTTTGTTTTTTAAACCTTTTTTATGAACTGAAACTTAAAAGAGAAAAATGTTTCTCTGTTTATAAAGTCTGTTTTATTCTTTTGAAATGTTTTAGAATCAGACATTTTTAAGATTGGATAACACATATAGCCCCACCTGGTTATTATATAACTCCGCCCACATGTCTTAAACCCTGCCCACTCGGCTGCTGTTTAATTTAGTTTCTGTTAATATTTTCAGCAGAAACAGGTTTTTTGTTTTTGTCTATAGTTGTTGAACTTCTTCCTGTTTACCTTCTATTTACTTCCTGACCATTAATCAACATTTTTTTTGTGAAATTAGTTTTATGATCATTAAATATTTGATGCTCAGTTTATGAAAAAACTTATATTTGTTTCTGTTTTTATAATTTACAGTTTCACATTTCACAATAAAAGCATGAAGTTCACCTCCACTTCCTGTGTCATAATTCTCCAGTTTTATGTTAATATCTTTATTTTTTATCTTAAGACACTGGAGTTTAAACAAAATGTTATTTTACAGTTAATAATCAACAGAATTGATTATTATTAATGACTACACGAGTTTGCTCATTTAGTGAGATATTATTGAACATGTTTGTAAATATGACACAACGTTAACATTTTTAAAATATGATTTTTACATTGATACATTACAGTCTGTCAGTGATCTGATCAGTCTGTAATGATTATTGATCAGTCTGCTCTTCAGTCACATGAAGCCGTAGGACCGACAGTCCACACCAAACAACAAACAGGTAACTGTGCACAGGAACTACCCGACAGTCTGACTTCAAAATAAAAGCATCAAGACTACAAGTTCAAAAATTTTACAAGTTTTAATGTGAAGCGACGTCATCATAGCTTTATTATCATCAACTTGTTTTTGTGATTAACAGTTCTCTTCGTCGTTTGAATCACTTATTGATTTTGATGGTAAGAAATCAATAATTACATACATGATCGACAAACACACCTGACAGGTGAGTCATGCAGGTTAACAGGTGTTTTATAGTTTTACCTTAAACCTTGACTGAGTTTCAGTGTTTCATCATATATTTTGACCTGTCAATCAATCACAGCTGTGATCAATAACATCATCACCTGCTTCACTAATGTAGTTTATTTAGTTCGTTTTTCAGTTTTACCTGCTGTGACAAGCCAAAAAAGAACAAAGAGCTGATCTTCGATCAAACACATCAGTCAAAAACAAAATGTGAAGAAATCTGACCTGAGGTCAGGGTTTCACTGAACATGAACTGTGTTTGAGTCTCCAATAAACACTTAAAATGACCAAAATAATACTTAATACAGAAAGGAGGTTCTGAGCAGCAGCTCTTATTGTGAAGTGTGAATGAGTGGAACAGTGACGCTCAGCTGTATTAAATATATATATATGTGTATGTGTGTGTTTGTTTTCTCTTTCATTCTCTGCACACATTATTCAAATGTTAATGTTCAAGATGCAACATGATATTTAAATAAGTCTATAGTATCAAACCCTGACAAGTGATTTATTTCATATTCATTCAACCTTTATTTAAACAGGGAACTCAGGACAATAACAGAAAAAGCGGACAAACACAAAATTTACAAGACTGCAAATGAAATTGAAATTTTAAAAAAAGCCATTAAATCAAATCTGAACCACAACAATAAAAATAAAGAATAAAGGAATTTATTTTAAAGCCAGACAATAAGATAGAAAGTACAATTCTCCATCAGTGTAATTGTGAAAGAAATGAACAGACACCCTCCACACGCTCATGATGGAAACTGTTGGGTCCCTGTAAATACAAAGAGTCGGTCTAAACCTGCTCTATATGAAAAAGTGCCCTGAGATAACCTTGTTATGATATGGTGCTATATAAATAAAACTGAATTGAATGGAATTGAATATAACACGGGTTAATAACTTTATTTATAATAAACACATTTCACTGAGCCTTTTTCTTTCATTTTATTTAAGTGACATTTAAAAAGAACAAAAGGTGAAAAAGTTTCTTATGAGTCATCAGTCAAAGTTAACTTTATTTTTGTTTTCTTCTGAAACTGATCTGCGTTCAGGTGTTAGACGAACATTCAGAGAGACAGCCTGTGTTTAACCTGTTTAGGCAGGGCTTTTATTTCGAATGCTCAGGTGAAGCGTCTGCAGGTAGACTGCCGCCAGACACTCGGTGTTTGTCAGATGTTTGTGTTGACTGAAGTCTTCACAGGTTGAATGAGGTTCTGAACTGAAGTAAACTATTTGTTTCTACAGAATCGAGACGTTGAAACGGAGTTTTAAAGTTAAAATCGAGTGTTTTCTCTTTGGAGTCTCTGCCTGTGAGGAGGAAGTCCTGTCTGCTGCGGCTCAGAGAAAACTGTCCGTTCAGGAAGCTCCGCAGACAAACATACGGTCAGTTTAATGTTCAAATAAAGTTTAGTTTAACTTCGATACCCCGTTTGTGTCTGTTGATGTTGAGATTATTAAAACATTCAAAATGATTCTGAACTGAACAAACTGGATCTAACTGAAACTCTGCTTCGTAGTTCAAGTTTAAATAAAGTTTAATTAAAATTTTAAAAGCTGTTTATTTCTGTTCAGTGTGAAATCTTCATGTTTACATTACTAAACATAAAAACAGATGAATTTGATGTTTCACTGAACAAACTGAACCTGATATTTATCTGAAGTTGTTTATTTAACGTAATGTCACAGAAATAATTCAATTATTTCCACTAGTTCCTTTAAAGACTCTTTTCTACATGTGTAACCTTTATTTGTGTTTGTTTTCAATATTTTATAGTTTATATTTAGTGGTTCAGTCACAACTCTGTTGTTTCATCACATTTATTCTTTTTATAACAGGACATTTATTCTGAAATCATTGTTTTTAACCCTCAAACTGTTGAGGTCTTCTGGGTCTACAGTAATTCCTAGCATGCACTGGGGGAGAGGCAGCATGTCTCTAATGAAGATTCCACATTAAAATCTGTACAAGTACAATTCTGAGGTACTTGTACTTTACCTGAGTATTTACTTTATTGTAGTTTTTACTCCACTACACTGATCTGATGAAATTTAGTTAATTTGCAGATTCAGACTAAATACATAAATAACGATTAATAAATAAATAATGATTAATATTGATTAAACTACCCAGCGGTATATAAAGTAATTAAAATGAGCTCCACCTTCACCAGCTGCAACATTAAAGTGATTAACACATTGACGCATCAGTAATAATATTATTCTGAAAGGGGTCATTGTGCATTGCTGAGGTGGCTGTTAGGAGTTGTGGTCAGAAGGTCGTCAGTGCCTGTCGTGGTGGCAGCTGAAGAACCGTGAAGGAGGTCATCAAGCTGAAGAAGGAGGCCTTTTGGGCTCTGTTGGCCCAGGGGTCTCCTGAAGCAGCAGACAGGTACCGGGAGGCCAGAAGGGATGCAGCTTTGGTGGACACCAAAGCAAAAACCCAGGTGTGAGAGGAGTTCAGGGAGGCTGTGGAGAAGGACTTTCAGTTGACCTCAGGAGGGGAGAGCAGAGCAAAGCTCAAGCCCAGCAGGAGAGGAGAACTGCTGTTGAGTATGATGGTTCATACTCACACCTTCCATCACTTCCTGTTTCCTCTTGAACAGATGTGTCAGCAGCAACCTCCTCTCCCATTGGCTCGTACTGGAACAACATAGGCCTGCCCACCAACAACCAGCCAATCAGCACAGTCTACTTAGAGTCCCTCCCACCTCTCTGCAGGTGCCAGAGTGACTGTTCTCCTGACCAATCGGAGGCAGCTGCAGGTGAGCTTTGGCTCCAGTGATGTCCAGTGTAACCCGTACACTTACACTAGTTTACATTTTGAACCAAACTCTGTTCATTATTCTGCTGATTCTACTGTCTGACATGCAGATGTTCACATGGAGGAAGATCATCCTGCTGCAGAGAACCAGCAGAACCCTGAGAACAGAGCTGAGGACTGTATGGGTGAGAGAAATAGAAAGATTGTTGACAGATTTCTTTTACTTTTGCGGATCAGGTTTCCATCTTGCAGTCTGGTATGAGAAGCAGTTCATTATGTATTTTAACGAGTTTAAACCTGCAGGACGGCGAAGCTGTAGAAAAAAAGAACTTAATAAATCAGTAAAAGTGTAGACTGCTTCTTCTTATTTATTTGTCAACAAGCAGAAGACATTAATTTTAAAATGTTGAGTGAACAAGAACAATTGTTCAGTCATCAGAGAAAATGAATTACTGACCAGAATAAAAGCAGATTGATGATTGAATGAAGTCTGCAGATGAATGGCTCTTATTTTGAAATGAAATATATAGTCATTGATCAGCAGTTTGATTGTTTTTGTTGTTACTTTATCACTGCAGCTCTGAACATTTCTAGAGATCTCTGCTTTTAAGCTGATTAGCCTGCTAGCTAACGCAGCTTAAACCTGAACAAAGGATTAATTTCTCTTTTGCGTCAGAAACACAACACATTAACTTAATTACATACCGACAGTACCACACAGCAGAGAGCCTCAGCTAGCAGAGCTGCTAGCTACATCACAGGTATCCACACAGTGACTCTCTCAAAGTGACAGCAGACTTCCTGTCTGTCCAGCAGAGACACAACAGTAGCTGCTAAGGGTGGATTAGCTCTATGTTTCTGTCGATGCTACACTAGCAGGTCAGCCAGTCTCCCCCGCATCCCCTCCCCCTTAGCCACTGTGCTCCCAGTTTAATGTTTTCACTTAAGTTACTTGCTATTTATTTATGTTGACCCCTTCTTCTTCCTGTTTTAGATCTGGACGATGGCGTTGACCCCGAAACTGGAGAGAGAGCACAGGTATGACCCCACCCACCACCTCTCAGTCACAGCAGCCCCCCCACACACACACCCACCCACTCCCCAGCCTCCTGATAGACTTGTATAAACAGTCAGTTTGTCTCAAATAATGTCTGGATGACCTGATTTGAGGATTAAATGAAATCAAATGGCTGATTTTATTTTGTAACACTGACAAACAGAAAACTACACCTGCAGGTGTTTGTTCTCTCTGACGGTTTAAACATTTTTTATCCATAGAAAGTCGTCTTTGCTTCAGGTCATCAGCTGATGATCAGTCATCATTATATTATTGATTATTAATGTTTGAGCTATTGACGATCAGGTTGAATGCTGAAAGTTCTGCAGGTTTTATGTTCTGATGTACTTTGTTTTACACGACCTGCTGTGGTGAGTTTTGTTTTGCATGCTTTTATTTTATATTTCATGTATTTCATGTGTTTTATGGTAAAGTCTGAGTGCTCTGTGTTTTTGTCCTCGGGGATAATAAAGTTGGAGTTAAAGGTTAAATAGTTTGGTGTCTCCTGTGTTGATTCAATGTGTCATCAGATAAACAACAAACACACAAGACAGAAAAAACTGCTTTTTTAAGTTAAAAACTGTTTATGAACACCTGTGTCTTGTCTCAACAGATGAGTAAATCTGTTAATTCATCCTTCACAGAGAGTTTTACAAAGTCACCAAACAGGAAACTGATGGTCACTTTAGGAACTTCAAAACAAAACAGTCGAGTTTTTACTGAAAATACTGAACTCAGATTTTAAAGACTGAATATTTTATTTATTCTAAGAATTTAATTTTTTATAACAAAGTGACAAATGAAACTGACCTGAACTGGTCTAGACCTGTCTGATGTGGTCTAAATCCAGGACAGCAGAGAGACTTTTATGAAAAAACTGTTTTATTGTAATAAAAAACCCCACATTTTGACAGAAAAATTAAATAATCTGAAATGTTCATATTTACATTTTTTTCATGTACAGTAAACACATCTGTGACCATTCATCCTTTCACAATAAAAGTCCTGGGAATATCAAACAAACTTCATTTTTTCTGCTGCTGTACCTGCGGTTCTTCTGATTGGTTAATATCAGTCCTCTTTCTCATTGGCTGCTGCCGGCTCAGTGGGCAGAGTCTCATCATCAGAGCTGGTCTGACGAGCCGCTGTCCGAAACAAACTCATCAAATCCCGAAACCGGCGAGAGACCTGGAGATATGAGGAAGAATTACTGAGCGTTTACCGTCAGTCAGAAACCTTCTGCTCTTTAGCAGAGTGAAACATCGACCAATCACAGCCCCAATAGAAGTCAGAACAGCCAATCACCTCACTGGGAGTCTTGTTGCCCAGCAGAGTAGAGATGGACTGGAATGTGTTCTGATTGGCTCCTTCCTGCTGACATGTCGTCAAAATGACTCGATCTGCTTCTCTGGAAAACAACCACAGGGTTAAATACAGTCGCTCCTCCTGCTCCTTACAGAGAAGGAGAGAGGAGACCTGAGGAGGGGGAGCAGAGAGAAAACACAGGTTGAGTTTAAATACAGAGTCAGTACTCCTGCTGCTCCCAAAACAGGAGGTCAGAGGAGCAAAGAGGGGGTTCAGCAGGAGGTGTACCTGGTCCAGAGGATGACTTTCTCTCCGCTCGCTGTCAGAGAAATGTTCTTGGCACAGACAGGTAGGTCCGGAGGAGGACTGGGCCGAGGAGGTGCAGAGGAGGAAGAGAGGGTGGAGGAGGCAGAGGAGGAGGTAACTGAAGTAGAAGTGAAGATGGAGGAAGTAACAGAGGAGGTGGAGATCGAGGTATGGGAGATCATGGAGGAGGTGATAGGGGAGGAGGTAATAGATGAGATCATGAAGAAGGTGGAGGGGTTTGAGGAGGTAATAGAGGGCGAGGTACAGGAGGTGATGGAGATGGTGGTGGGGAGTTGCAGCGCCTCCTCTCTCCTGCTCCTCTTCACTGCCAGGCTCTGCTCCTTCTCACTGTTCTTCCTCTCCTCTTCACCTTCATCATCTTCCTCATCATCCATCTCCTCCTCCTCCTCTTTCTCATCAATCAGAGGGAATGAGCCTTCCCATGATACAGTGCTTTGATCTATTAACAGAAACAATAAAGTTATACAGAAAAAGAAAAACACCTGTCTGTTAATTAGAACCCAGGACAGGTGATCCTGTTACACACCTGGTTGTGGACTGTCATCGTCTCCCTTTAGGTCCAGGTCTTTGTCACCTGGTTCGTCATGGGCGGAGCTTATCTGAGAGTACAGAGGGTCCAGACTCTTCATGGCTCTGGACACGGCCCCTGAGGTCTGGAGGGGAAATTAACAGGTGAGACAGGTGTGAGGTGTAAACTCATTCACACCTGATAAAACATGGAGGACAGACCTTGTTGCCATGGCAGCGAGAGCATCCTTTTCTCCTGTGTCTGCGGATCTTTGGGCCACGACAGAGGCAGGGCCAGTCTTTATCTGACCAATCACAGTCCTGGAAACACATCAAACAACGTCAGAACAAATTCAAGTTTATTGATTGTAACCAGCGAGAAAAGAAGTCCACAACTGAAAGCTCAGTAAAGGTACTCTCCATGTGTGTTTTCCGACCTTGTAGTTTCTGTGGGCGTCCATCTTCCTTCTCTGGCGCCGGCTGGTCATTGGTTGGATTTTATGCCCCTCCTCTTCCTCTTCGAGCTCTGGGAGCGTCACTTCCTCGAAGCCGCTGCTGGCTCCGCCCCCTGATACCTGGCCGACGCCCTCTCCACCATCTGACCCACCCCCTCCATCCTCTGGCCAATGAGCTTCCTCAAACTGTCCTGGGCGGGCCGGAGGTGGGCGGAGCTCATCAAAAAATACCCAGAATTCAGCTTGCAGATGGGTGTGGCCTTTCAGCAGTGTGGCCATCTGAGCTTTCAGCTGAAACACACAAATTTTACTTTTAATTACCAGGTGTCATGTTCAAATGATTAGAGACAAACTGATCAATAATTTCATGATAAACAAACATCCGATCACACAAGATGATCAATGACATGTTAGATTAAAGGAGGGGTTTCCAAAGTCTGTGCCCCCCCCCCCCCCCAGACAGTTAGTTGTGGGCTCCAACATGAGCCCCGTGTTTTTATTCTGTATTAGGTCACATATAGTCAGAGTGTGTCCATCAGCAGTGAGTGAATGAGCTGTCAGCAGCTCCTGTTTGCAGTGTACCCATGGATGTACAGACAATTATCACTGGATTACTGTGATACTAAAGAAAAGTTAGAAACTACTTCGGCAGCCTCTTTGTTCTTTCTGGACGTTTGTTCTGGACAGACATCAGAGATAATGATCTCCTCGGGAAGAGGAAGTGACACTGAATGATTCAATATGAATTTCATGTCTGAGTGAGGTGGAGGAGGAGGAAGTTTCTGACTCAAGTGCAGCAATCAATCTCTAAGTGTTTAATTAATCTTAATCAGCTCCACCGGCTGACAAACTACAATAACTAACTTCCTGTTGTTTTTACAACACCTGCATGCATCTGTCCCTTTGACCTCTCATCTGCAGGTATTTCTGCCTCCGGAGCTGTAGAGTCTGGATCTATGGTTGCTGCCCCCGTGCTCCTGCTCTGCACCCGCTGCTGCTATTGCTCTTGTTGCTCTTGTTATTAGTATTGCTATTATAATGTTGTTCTTAGTGTTGTTTCTGTTGGTGTTAACATCAATGCCATTACCATAGCTATTGCCTTACATCCCTATGTGGAACTGTATTGTGCTGCTATATGTTCTCTTTCCTCCTGCTCTCTCTCTCCCGCTCCCCCCCTTCAACCCAACTGGTCGAGGCAGTTGACCGCCCACCTTGAGCCTGGTTCTGCTCAAGGTTTCTACCTGTTAAAAGGGAGTTTTTCCTTGCCACTGTCGCATACTGCTTACTCATGGTGGAAACTGTTGGGTCTCTGTAAATATAAAGAGTCGGTCTAGACTTGCTCTATTCGAAAAAGTGCCCCGAGATAACTTTATGATATGGCGCTATATAAATAAAACTGAATTGAATTGAAATTGAACCTCTCCCACCCCCCAGTTTAATGGTTAAACTGGTTTCTGTACAGATGTTATTGATAATGGTTAAATTGGTTTCTGTACAGACGTTATTGATAATGGTTAAACTGGCACTTTGTACAGCTGGTGTACCTCGTGGATGCTGGTTGGACTCAGGTCTGGACCGGTCTGCAGAGCTTTGATGATCTTCTGATAATGTGATGGATTATCTCCAAAACTGATCTCTAACTGCCGCAGGAACCGACGGCTGCGTTCAAATGCCTGCTGCTCATCAAACTGCAGAGTGAGGACAGTTACATCAACATGTATACAGAGAAACACAGAAATACTAATGTTCCTGATGAAAACATGAGTGCTCTTGATGTTCACTGACAAGAATGTGAGCAATCAGTCTGTGAAACACCTGAACTATAAACTTACCTCTGATCAGCTTCATTAGAAACACAGAGAAGTTTTATTCACAGGAAACATTTCAGCAGGTTGAACTAGTTACTGTGGACTACATACAAACACCTGCAGTGATACACCTGTGCTCCACCTGTGCTGCTCACCAGTCCACACAGCAGTGCCTGCTCGGGATGCAGGAATGCGGCAAAGTCTCGTAGGAGGTCTGTCCGGTCTCCCAGGATGCAGCGCAGCTTCCTAAACAACAACATCACTTCCTGTCCTTCTCCCACCTGCTCGAACTCGTTCAGCAGACACACGAACTCCTCTACCTGCCCAGGTACGTCTTGCAGCGCCTCACGCACCTAGAGACACACAGTAACAGTCATCTACCAGGTCTCTGAGGCTGCTGCGATTACTGTTGCTATAGAAACGCCTCTCCTTAAAGAGGACGAGACTTCATTAAGGAATAACTAAACTGACTGAAGGCCTGACCGACTGAACTCATCTGCCTATCTGACAGATTTACTGAAACTTTATGTGATGGATGCTGAACTGATGACAGATTTCTGATGACTAAAACCAGCAGATTCAGAAACATCACTCACAGCCTGTAACTTCATATCCAGTAAAGTCAAAGTCATCGTCTCACCCTGTTGAGGTAACTCTGAGCAAATGCCACGTCTTTGCTCTCTCTGTGTGGGTCGTTGTCCAGGATGTTTTCATCATACAGCAGTAACAGTTTGGCAGCGTCTTTACTGTGACGTTCCTGACGACTCCTCCTCAGACCACGAAGAGGTCGGCTTCGACCTTTAGAGACAGAGAAGACAAACTGTAAAAACACCATCACGAGGCATTTAGAGCAGAGATAAAGAAATAAAACAGGAACAGCGACAGCTCTCACCTCGTCCTCGTCCAGGACACCTCCCTCCTCCTCTGGGCGTCCCCTCTCCTGATGGCGTCTCCTCGTCTCCTCCCACCTTACTACTCCTCCCCTCTCCTGACCGCTCCCCTTTAGGCCCCTCCTCTTCCTCCTCCTCCTCCTCCTCCTCCTGAGAGCCGGGGGAGGTCGGAGAGTGATCTTCCTCCGAGTCTCCGTCTGCACAGAGCCGGTGCTCCGCCGCCAGCCACGTCAGCTGCTTCATGGTTTCCTAAAAAGGTGAAAAGGTGAAATGTGAACCATCACTTGGCCTCTGCAGGTCAAACAGTAACCTCTGAACTCTGCAGGTCAGTCTGAACTGCTGTTGTTGGGCGTCTGAACAAGGAGACTCCAGAGAATGGGAGGATGACTAGTTTGTAACCACGGCAACAGAGTTCTTGATGACATCATCAACTCACCTGGACTGCGGTGTTTAAATCTCACAGAGAAAGTGTGGTCTCTCTCTGCCATCATGTGACTGAATGACGACCTCCTGTTTACCTGCAACTCTGGAACAGACAGCACCGACTCCTCCGACGCTGATGACATCACTTCCTCCTCGTCTTCATCCTGTGTGAGGTCATCAAAGTCCTCCTCCTCCTCCTCTTCACCCTGCCGGTCCTGATCTTCATCCTTATCCTTCTCTCCATCCTCCTCCTTCTCTCCTCCCCCGTCCTCCCTCTGTCCCTCGTCTTCCTCCTCCCCCTCTCCTCCCTGCTCCCCCTCTCCTCCCCCACCTGCCTCCTCCTCTCCACCTCCTCCTGCACCTCCTCCCTCTCTCCCCTCTTCCTCCTCTCCACCAGTGTTTTCTCCTCCATTCAAACTGACCACACCTGGAGCAGTCCAGTTCTGCTCCTCCTCCTTCTCTCCTGTACAGGACGACAGCGGGCTCGGTGTTGATGATGAAGCTAAACTTTCCTCCACCTGTCTCTTCTCCTCCAGTGGAGGGCGTGGCCTTGTCAATGTCTGCTCCATCTCGTCCTGCTGCTCTTCTTTGATTGGTCTGTGGAGCTCTTTCACCAGAGCATGCTGGGAGGTGACGGTGGGCGGAGCCGGTGGCGTCCACACCATCTGGAGGAGGTAGCACCCTGGCTTTATGGCGGCAGCTGAGCAAGGCATTATGGGATTTGTAGGGTTAGGGTTGGGAGGGGAGGGGAGAGGGAGGAGCAGGGGGATGGGGCTGCTGCCCTGATGCCTAGAAACGCTCCGCTGCGTCCTCTGGCCAATTGGAAGACAGGACTGGATGATGTTAGTGCACACAGGGTGGGTGGGGACTGTATGAACAGCAGCCAATGAGACGGTCCCACAGGTGGGAGGCAGAGCCAGGGCTCTTGAAACAGCAGGGGAGTCAGAGAGTAACGTGACACCTGGAGGGGGAAGGGACAGGTAGCTGATTGGCTGCATCTCTACCTGTCTGTCTGCTGGGGCTTTGGCGAGTGGCAGCAGAGATGCATTGTGGGCCAAGGTAAAAAGCCGTCTGTGTGGGGGGCCTGGGGGGCGGGACTTGTTGAGCCAGTAGGGATGGAGCCTAAGGTTGCATCCTGGGGGGAGGGAGGGGGGGTAACAGGTGGAGTTCAGCCGGGTCTTCTGGATGATCAGCTGACTGTTCTGCAGGTGAGAACCAGAGTCGCAACCAACAACCTGAGGGTTACATCACACTGCAGACTGATGTTAGTGTTACTCTATGTTAGTGACAGATTAGTTATTATGTTAGTGATAATTATTATGCTAGTGATAGTTTAGTGATTACATTAGGGCGGGTTAGTTAATATGTTAATAATAGGTTAGTTAAGATGTTAGTGATAGGTTAGCTAATATGTTAGTGACAGATTAGTTAATATGTTAGTGATAGGTGAGTTAAGATGTTAGTGATAATGATTATGTTAGTGATAGTTTAGAGATTACATTAGGGCGGGATAGTTAATATGTTGGTGATAGGTTAGTTAATATGTTTATTATAGGTTAGTTAATATTATCAGGTCTCTTTTAGAGCTTAAAAACAGCAGCAGAACTCTAATAAATGATGAAACTGATGATGAAATCACTGGACAGTGACATCACTTTGCCAGATCTCTGAATATAATAATTAATTAATAGTGATCTAATTCAAGTCTCTTCATTATAATTAATTAATAAAATAAATGACAAATAAAGACTACAGAACTGATTATTGTTAATGAGTTACCTCAGGTAAGTTGTCACTGTAATATTTACTATATATAATATTTATTCTAAAAAACATTTAGTTTATGTTGATATAATCAGCAGCTGGTGTCAGGCTTCACACTGATCTGGATCTGAATGTGGATCTGGTTAAGTCTGTCAGACCTTGAGCCAGTTTGGCATTTTGGAGGTGTTTCTGTCCACTGGGGGGCGCTGGTCACCCAGCTGAACTCTGTCGCAGGCGAGCGGCAGCGGGGGGACGACTCGCTGCGTCAGAAACATCTGAAAACATGACGAGAACACGAGTTTAACTTTACCTGTCCAACCTTTACCTGTCGGACTACAGAGATCTTTCTGACAGAGGAGGTGATTATAGCTGCTGAAAGGTTCACTGATGGTGTCAGACCATGGATGTATTATAAGAACTGGATACCAGACCCAAAGATGGCACCTATTCAGTCCAATGAGAATTGCTCACCTGGTGCATACGCAAAAAAAGTTTCTAGCTTCCAGGTTTACTTTCGGGTTATGCGGCCCACTGAATATGCGCAGTAGTGTTTCTCCAGCTGGCCCCGCCCGCGAGTTCCCGCTTGGCCCATAGATGTTACATTGTGATGACGTCACAGATTTTTTAAATCGCTTTTCTCAGCTTGAGGAAAGTTTTACAAATATAAAACTTCCATGGATAAGAAATGCATAATACAAAGAGTCATAACCTTGTTTGCAGTTTGAGGTGTCCTGTCAACAGTTTTACAGACGTCTCTTACAGTGGTGGCCTATGGGGAAAATGCTTTTTGGGCCACAGGGGAATTTTTTGCTGCAATACCGCGAGTGGCCACTGGAAAAAATTGGAAGCAAGGCTGAGAGGCGGCACCGTATCCAGGTGTTATTATACATCTGTGTGTCAGACAGTGCGTGTGTTATGATGTCAGTAATGTCACCTTGATGACATTTGTGTGTGGCGCTCTCGGCCCGCTCATCTCTCTGACGTGTTTCCTGAAGTTCCATCGAGTCTTACAGAGCAGGTAGGAGCTGATCAGCTGATCCGACTGGACCGTCCCCTCGAAGTGCTTCAGACCCAGAATGATCAAACTGCACAGAGGCATCATGGGAAATTATTACGGTCACACTGAACCGTTGATGCATTACATGAACTGGATACTGGACTCAAACATGGCATTCAGTTAAACAGTCAAACATGACCTTCTGTGTTGTGCACTCCACTGCACATGCTGAGTAGTGTTTTTCCAGCTGGCCCATAGACTTTACATTGGGAAGTTAAACACTTTGAAATATCTTTTCTAGGCTCAGTAAAATACCTTCATAGATTAAACATTCATAATTCTAAGAGTAATGACTGAGCTTGTTTGCAGTGGGAGGCATTCTGTCAACATTTTTACGTAGGTTTCTTTTATAATGGAGGTCTATGAGAAAAATGATTTTTGGCTGCAGGGGATTTTTCAGTTACAGTACTGTGAGTGTCCACTGGGACAAACTTACAGCTAGACAGAGTGAATTATTGGATGTAATTCAGTGTTCAGTGTGCCTTTACACACCAGGGAAGTAAGGAATAAACGACAGAAAAATGCGAAATACTGGCCTGCGAATATTTACTCTACTACATCCAAAAGTAAACTAATCAACTCACTATCCTGCATCTGGCGGTGCTGCTACACACTTTGTCCTTGAGTTCAGTCTTTATAATTTTTGTTTCCTTGGTAATATAATACAGGGTGATGAGAAATACAAACAATGAACAGGTCCAGAGTTGTGATGTGATGTCTGTTCCACACAACGTCCTTGGTTGATGCCTTTATTCGCTGTGTGAAAGCTCATTTTGAAAAAAAAATTACATCGCTTTTTTCGCCACGTAATATTTGCTTTTTGTGTGAAAGGACTCATGACAAAAACAGTTTGAAAAAATATATTGATGTGAATTGCATGAAAAAAACGCCTCCGGTGTGTAAAGGCCTTAAATCTATGTTTTTTATCAGTGAAGTATCTGAACTACACTGCAGACTGAAGTCTCTGCTGACAGAACAGTTCAGAGTCACAGACATGTCTGCTGTCTGAAAGGGGTATTAGTGACACCTCACCTGTAACAGGTAACCTGTCTGTGTGGAGGAGGAGCTATTTTATTATATATATATATATATATATATATATATATATATATATATATATATATATATATATGTGTGTGTATGTATGTATGTATGTATGTTTGTATATTGTGTATTGGTGTACCCGTCCTCTCCTGCAGTGTAAACACTCCGGTGGTGTCGGGTGTGAAGGTCGGGATCCAGGCTGCAAACGGGAAGTAGTTCTGGGTAAAGGAAAATGGGTCGGGTGGCAAACAGCCAGGCTGTGTCGACAGTCAGCAGAGGGAAGGCGTGGCCTAAACAGAACCAGAACCAGAACCAGAAAAAGCTGACAGATCATCTGATGGAGGGACCAAACACAGTAAGAATACAAAAACGTCTGAGGGGGCGTTTAAATTGTTGACAGAGTAAGGGTTTATTTCCCCTCCTTACTGTTGGTAGCAGGAGTCATCCTGGGAAGCCAGCGTCTGGAAGCAGCAGAAGCAGGTGGAGCAGGAGGAGGCTCCCCTCTCTGCTCCACCTCCTGCAGGAGATCTAGTGCCCCCTGCAGGTTACACACTCTGAAACTGCTGGGGAGAAAAGCCTCTTCCTGTCGGCTGGCAAAATGCTGCAGCTCCTCCTGGAGGAAGAAGAAATTTGTGTTGTTAGGGCCTCTGGTGGGTCTCTGGTAGTGTTTGAGTTTGTTTATCGACTGACCAGAGGCCTATACTACGAAGCGGGATTTGCGGTTAGCGAGATAACTTCATGTTCAACTCTGGGTTTACTTCTTACTGGGGGAAATCGCCATGGTAACTGCTGCTCCGGAGCAGGTTATTCTCAAGATAACAGATCAGCGCGTACAAAAGCACCGCTTACTTGACCAATCAATTCTCTTGGAAAATGACATCACAAATAGAAGATCCTGTGGAACTCGGTGCGTGGATTGTGAGAGGAACTCTTTTTATATGAGAGATAGTTTCTCATCAGAGGGACTGACTATCTGTGTCAGCTTCTTGCAAGCAAAGTCAAAGCCATTTCATTGTGCTTTTGATCCACGTACCGAGCTCCACTTCTTTTCTATTGGTGATGTCATTTTCCAAGAGAATTGATTGGTCAGTAGGCGGGGCTTTTGTACGCATTGATCCGTTATCTCGAACATAACCTGCTCCGGAGCAGGTTTGCCGTGCAGTATAAGTTACCATGGCGATTTACCCCGGTAAGAAGTGAACCACCGTCGTAGTACTGAAAACCCAGAGTTGAACCTGAAGTTATCTCGCTAACCGCAAATCCTGCTTCGTAGTACAGGCCTCAGGAAGTGTTTGAGTTGTTGTTTACCGACTGACCAGGTAGTGTTTAGTGATGCAGGCTTCATGGTTTAGGGCATCCACACGGCAACACAGCAGGTGAACCTGCGTCAGCAGCTGCACATGCTGAGAGGGAGACAGAAACATTTCAGTCACACTGTCTCAGGTGAACTACACCTGGAAATCCTGTTTTTGAAAAAGTGTATTTAAACATGATAAATGGTAAACAACTAAATAAAACGCTTTTATCCAAAGTGCTTTACAAGGTTTTTGCCGCTCAGTCACCCATTCATGCACACACTGATGGCAGCGAGATATCACGCAGGGTAGCAATCGGGAGCATTTAGGGGCTCTGTGTCCCAAGGACACTTTAACATGTGGACAGAAGGAGGTGAGGATCTATCGACCCACTGTACCTCCTGAGCTATAGCCACCCCGCCTTACATCAGGACTTTTATTTTGTTCATGTTGGAGATGAAGAGACACTGATCACAGATATACAAATACAAATATAGAGAACACTAGATGAAATACTTTATGACACTATATGAAACACATACGTCAATCCATCCTGCGTATCCTGGTCCAGTTCATGGTGGTAGCAGTCTAAGCAAAGTAGCCCAGACCTCTTTCTCCTAAGCCATGTCCTCCTGTAGGATGCTGAGGTGTTCCCAGGTCTGATGGGACATATAATCCTCAAGTGTGTTCTGGTCGCCCTGGGGTCCCCTCCTACACAGGGAGGATTCCAGGAGAATCCTGATCAGATGTTGAGCCACCTCAGCTTACTCCTTTCAACATATGAAGGAGCAGTGGTTCTACTCTGAGCTCCTCATCCTGTCTCTAAGGCTGAGTCCAGACACCTTGCCAAGGAAACTAATTTCATCTGCTTGGATCCACCATCTCATTCTTTCAGTCATTACTGTCACAACCCCGGCTGAGAGGGAACCAACCCAAAGGACCAAACACAATCATACTCAACTACATTTATTAAAAGAGTGGAAAAAGTAAATGGCAAAAGGTGTGCTGGTGAGACACTGCAGGAGTTTGACTGGCTGAGAAAGAGCCTGATGGGTGGAGGAGGAGCTTTTAAACCCTGTAGAGCAGGTGCTACGCATTAGCAATTAGGCCTGGTAGGCCATGACTGCCCTGGTTCAACTGCAACCCAACAAAACAGACAGACACAGAGAAAACAATGTCCAGGGGCATAACACTACACAGAGACCCGGACCACAGCTGAGGACTGAAACTAAGATCCACTGTGGAATCCAGAGCTTCATCTTCAGCATCAACTCTCTCTGAACCACCACAGTCTGATACAGAGTCCACATCACTGCTGACTCTGCACCGATCCACCTGTTGATCTCACCTCCATCTTGCCCTCACTGGTGAAGACTGAGATCCTTGACCTCCTTCACTTGGGGCAGTGACTCACTCCAACCTGAAGGGAACAATCCAGTGTTTTCCAGCAGAGTACCATGACCCCAGACAGGGAGGAGCTGACTCTCAGTCTGCTGCTTCACACTCAGCTGTAAACTGTCCCAGTGCTCACTGGAGGTCACAGTCTGATGAAACCAACAGAACCACATCATCTGCAAAGAGCAGAGATACAATCCTGAAGTGACCATACCGACATTCTCCACACTTCGACTACACCTTCAGATTCTGTTCATGAACATCATAAACTGAATCTGTGACTAGAACAAACCTGGTGGAGTCCACCACCCACTGAGAACATGTTTGAGAACAACACTTCCTGCTGAGAATACAGACACAACTGAATGATGCCTGGAAGGAATCGTTGGTTCACTGTTACAGAACCAGGAAGTGACCACAGAATCTGCTTTGCTGCTCCTGAATCTGAACCAGCTGGAATTTCTGTTCCAGCAGCCTGACAGATGCTTTTCCAGGGAGACTGAGCAGTTTGACACCCTGATAGTTGGAGCTCACCTTCTAGTCCCCTTTTTTTAAAATGTGAACCATCACCCCGGTCCACAAGACCACAGAAACTGTCCCTAGCCTCAACGCCACATTTAAGACGTATATCACCCAAGACAGCCCAACAATGTTCAGAGTCTTCAGCATCTCAGGGTAAATCTCATCCACACCTGGTGCCACTGCAGAGCTTTTTGATGACCTCAGTGACCTCTGCCAGAGAAATGAATAAGTCTTCCTTTCAGTCTTCCAGGTCTGCCTCCGCTATGTAGGACGTGTCAGTCAGGTTCAGGAGTTCCTCAAAGTGTTTCTTCCACTTCACTGTCAAAGAAGCTGTAGTCCTTCTGGCCTCCTGATAGCTGTCTGCTGCTTCATGAGCCTCCTGGACCAACCAGCCTGAAATAACACCTTCAGCTTGAAAGCCTCCTTCACTGTTGGTGACCACAAGCAGGTTCTTTGGTTGCCACCATGACAGGCACCAACGACTTTCTAACCATACCGCAGAGAAGCTGCCACTACAATGGAGACTTAACATAAGCCATTCAGATTCCATGTACCCAACCTCCCCCAAGATGCAGGGAAAATTCCTCTACAGGTGGGAGTTGAAGACCTTATGGACAGAGGCTTCAGCTCACCCTCACTACATGTTTGGGTTTACAAGGTCTGGGAGGGCAGCCTCAACTCACCACCGGGTGGTGATCAGCCAACAGCTCTGCTCCTCTCTTCACCTGACTGTCCAAGAGATATGGCTACATATTGGATGACACGGCTACATAGTCTTTCATCCATCTCAGGTGTTCTGGTATTAGGTAAACTTATGAACCACCTTATGCTCAGACATGGTGTTTGTTCAATCCCTGACTGGAGAAACATTAGACAACACTATATGAAGCACTAGAGGACACTATACGAAGCACTAGCAGACACTATATGAAACACTAGAGGACACTATACAAAGTACTAAATGACACTATACGAAACATTAGAGGACGCTATACGAAACATTTGAGGACACTTTTGGAACCATAGAGGACATTGAATGAAATACGTCTGGAGAAAAATACAAACTTTCGATTGACCAGATCTAGATGAGGGTAAAAACATGTCATGGGGTGTCCCTACATCCCTTCCTGGAACAGAAACCAGCTGAGGGGAAGGTGATGTCAGACTGAGTGATGGAGTAGTAACAACATGGCTGTTCAGTTTGAGGTGGGATTGTCTCACGTACCTGCTGTATCTGCTGCTGTAGCTGCAGTTTCTGGGTGTAGTCCAGGTGGAGAGCGGGGCAGACCTGGCTCGGCAGCACTAAGACAGAAGTGATGGTGTCTGGTTGTGGGCTGGGTGTATCCTTCAGGTTTATGTTGTCACGGTGATGACTGGTCGTGTCCTGCAGGGCTCTCCTCTGCTGAAGAGCTTCATACTGTTTTCTGACCGTTTGCCGTCGCTCTGTTAACATGCTGGCTAACGGTGCCTCAAAACTACGGACAGCAAAGAAGGACACAACTGCTGTTACACGGAGAGCCTTGAAATCGTCCAGTATTAGCCCCCCCACCCCCCCTTCCCCCAGTGCAACAGTGACACAGCTGTTTTCTAATACAGGCTCCGCCACCTTGAGGGCTGTGGTCTTTGAGGCGTCATCAGAAGATGTGCCAGCTATGTTTGGAGCAGGCATGTATAAAAAGAACTGTATACGGTGCTGCTGCTCAGCTTTGCTTCCAATTTTTTCCAGTGGCCCCTTGTGGTATTGCAGCAAAAATTCCCCTGTGGCCCAAAAAGCATTTTCCCCATAGGCTGCCACTGTAAAAGAGACGTCTGTAATACTGTTGACAGGACACCTCAAACTGCAAACAAGGTCAAACAAGGTTATGACTCTTTGTATTATGCATTTTTTTTATCCATGGAAGTCTCATATTTGTAAAAATTTCCCCAAGCTGAGAAAAGCGATTTAAAAATCTGTGATGTTGTCACAATGTAAAGTCTATGGGTGGAGTGGGAACTCGCAGGCGGGGCCAGCGGGGGGAAACACTACTGCGCATATTCAGTGGGCCGCATAACCCAGAAGTAAACCTGGAAGCTAGAAACTTTTTCGGCGTATGTGCCATGCGAGCAATTCTCATTGGACTGAGTAGGCGCCATCTTTGGGTCCAGATCCAGTTCTTATAATACATCCATGGTTTGGAGAGGTTACTAAAAGGAGACATTTTTGTTATGACATATCTGACCTGAGAGGGGGTGGAGCCTAAAATGAGACACAGCTTGTTTCAGAAGATTGACACAGGATGTCTCCTCTCTGCTGGATTCTTCTTCATATGTTCTGTGTGAAGAAGCAACTGCAGAGGCCATTTCTCTTCCTCCCAACCCAAACAGTTACAGCACTTCTCTGCTGCACCGTCCCAACAGGAGGACCTACATCACTGTGTCTGAATGTGTTTGTATAGATATGTTTATATAGACGTGTGTCTGTATAGATGTGTCTGTTTGTACAGACATGTGTTTTTGTATGTATGCGTTTGTATAGATGTATGGCCTCCAATCCTGCATCAGGACACAGTGAACACACTGTGCAAGTTTGTTACCGTAACGCCTGGGGAACGTTGAATTTGGGTCCAGTCTGTGACAGGGCCTCCTCCTCCTGCTGCTCCTCCTCCTCAGCTGCCACCTCCTCCTCCTGGAGCTGTACAGTGAATAGACATCAGCATAACATGAAACTGCCTTGTTGACCAAATAGTCCCTGAACTAAGGAACCACAAGTGGCATCCAGACTCCTCGTTTGAGTTTAAACTAATCAGGAGAATTGTGACGACTTTATCGATTAATATTTAAAAGTACTCGCAATCAAATAACAACCAGTCACAAAGTCCTCACTAATCACAAAGTCCGGACTCATCACAAAGTCCTGACTAATCACAAAGTCCTGACTAATGGGCATGATTCCTACTCTGTTTATAACAACAGGTAACAGGAATGATGGCAGTGCCTCTTTCGTCGGCTGCTTGTCGTCACCTGTTGCCGCTCCTGTCTGTCGTGTCTCTGTTTGTGTCCCTGTGTATGAGAACTGTGCAAACTTCTATTGTATACGATTGCCAAGCACTACTGAATATTCGAGCCTCTGTTGTGGACTTATGCACTTGGGATCCGCATATGAGATCCGCACTGCAGTTACCGCCTTAGGAAACGATCTAGGTGGCGGAGTAAACGTGCAGGCGCCTCAGTTAAGCTGAGGTGTCTTGCCCGCTGTAGTTCTCTCTCGACATTGGCTTACCCCTTCCTGCTCCGCAATAGTGGACCTGGGCGGCTGTGTCGCTCCATTCCTCGGCGTTCCCTGGAGACTAGGTATGTCTTTCTTTGACCGATTATCTGGGACTCAGAGCTAGGCACCGGGTTACTTCCTTGTGGACTCCCCGCTAGGCTCGCTATGAAGCGGGTTGGGGTAGTCCTCCAGAACCTTCGCCCTCTGGTATGGGTGCTGTCATCAGACTATCAATCGGCAGCCATGCCAGTCAAAATGGCTTTGACAAACATGAGATCTCTTTCCAATAAGACTTTTCTTAATGATTTTTTCACCACCCGTGGACTGGACTTCTTGCTGGTGACAGAGACTTGGCTTAGTGCTGGTGAGTTTGCTCCCAGTGTTTCCCATTCATTAACTAATGTATGACGGCCAGCCATAGATTAATTTCTTCTGCCATAGTCTCATAATGAACCGACATTTTTTTTCATCATCTCTCACTCTGCGTTAACTCTGAGATCGTATACGACCCTAAAAATCACGTCTTTAACGCGTCATATCTCCGCAACGGTTAGAGCTAGAGACATGCCGTTTTTTTCCTCTTAAACTAGAGAAACAGCGCTAACTGGTGAGCCATTTATTTGTCTGTAAAACTAATACATAAAGTTGTAAAAGATGTGGATGGTCACCCCTTTTGCATGGCGCATTGCTTGTTCTACTTGTATGTATATCAATCAATTCTCACCCACCATCTTTGTTGGTGACATACTAGAGTGTAAGGGTCACATTTCTATATCGGACACTGCTATTGGCTCCAGTGGATGCAGTTATAGTCAATCGGAGTGTCTCGATTCATTTATAGGTTCCTTGCTAGTAATCAGCGCCCCCCCGTTGTATGCGCATATTTACACACAAACACACATACGCGCAGGAACCTACTGTCTGGAACAACGTTTATGGTGGCATTTTGAGGACACGACATTGTTTGCTTTAAGTGGTTAACTAGCTAGCCTACATAAGAAAATAGGAAAGTTTCCTAGTGTGACTCAGTTGTCATGTCTATCCCAGTTTTATTTCTCGCTCGCAGCTGCCAGCTTGAATTTGTGCGCAATGACATATCTTGCGAGTGGCAGATATTTGATTAAAGTGCAAGTAGTATTACTATACAAGAGGAAGGGTGACATTTGTCAGTTTTTTGGGCAGCCTCAGAAAAGTAAGTTGAGAGCAGTGGGAAAATGAGTACGTTAGACTACCAGTCAGATGATAGAAGTAAGAGATGAGTCAGTTTGATATAATAATAAATGGTTAATAACCCTTATTAATTAATAACCCGTATTTTGTGAACTGTGTTAAACAGATGTAGCTTCTTAATTTTGCTCTCAAATGCACCAGATTGATGCATTTAACTTTAAAATTTTAAATCTTTTCTTCCTGGGGGGGCATGCCCCCGGACATCCCTAGGTCCCTAACCCTAACCCAAATACCATGCCCAACTTTGATAAAGTCCTGATTCTTGGTGATTTTAATATTCATGTATGCTGTCCTTCTAAGCCTCTTGTGAGTGATTTTATGCATCTGAGTCTTTTAATCTAGCTCAGTTTATTACTGGCCCCACTCACAAGCTAGGCCATACACTTGACCTGGTTTTAGCTACTGGTTTCCCTGTTTGTAACATGGAAATAATTGATGCCTGTCTGTCAGATCATAGTACTGTTGTATTTGATTCTCTCCTGTCATTCTCACCTACTAAATCTCATCTCCCTGTATGTTGCTCTCGCTCCATTAACGCTTCTACTGCTAATACGTTCTTCGAGTCCCTCATGGCTGCCCCCAACATCTGCACTATTGAGGCTTCTCCCCCTCATCTCAGCACGGAGGAACTTATTTCTGTATTTAACTCCACCTGCACTTCTATTCTAGATTGTATTCCCCCCTTAAATTGAAAAAACCTAAGCCAAAAGGTTTGCCTTGGTCAATGACACCACCAGAGCCCTAAGGAGGGAATGCAGAAAGGCATAAAGGAAGTGGAAGAATGAGAAGTGTCATATTTTCTTTGAAATTTTCAGGAAAAATCTTCTCAAATAACAGGATGCAGTTAAGGCTGCAAGAGCAAAATACTTTTCCAACCTCATCTCTAACAACTCTCACAGGCCCAAGGTCCTATTCAGTACCATTAACTCATCATCTGTCCCGCCCCAAGTTCCAGTCTCGAGGTGGCCCCAAGTAAGTGTGGAGAATTTTTTAATTTTTTCATTAACAAAGTTGAGGTCATCAAAACAAACATTTCTCTCCCCACCCATGACCTAGCAATTTCACTGGCCTATGCATCTCACTTGGACTGTTTCCAACCCATCACTTTACCCTCTCTCTTAGACATTAATTCATCTATGAAGTCTGCAACCAGCCCCCTAGATAGCTGTTGAAGGAGGTAATGGACATAGCCGGCCCTAGCATCCGTGCTATAATCAACAGCTCTATTGCTACTGGTACTGTTCCAACCTGCTTCAAGCATGCTTTGGTCCAGCCCCTTCTCAAAAAACCCAACCTAGACCCCACCGTGCCTAATAATTACAGACCCATCTCTAAACCTCCTCTCCTGTCGAAGGTTCTTGAAAAGGTAAATAGTTGTCAGTTTCTGCCCTATTAAAATAACATCTTAGATAAATTCCAGTCAGGCTTTAGGGCACACCATAGCAGAGTTAGCCTTGTTGAAGGTGTCGAATGACCTGCTCCTCTCTATCGACTCTGGGGACTGTGCTGTCCTGATCATGCTTGACCCTCAGTGCAGCATTTGACACTGAGATCATGACATCTTAATTGATCGCCTCCAGTATGGGGTTGGTGTTGGTGGCACTGCTTTAACCTGGTTCAAATCCTACCTCAGCAATAGAAGTTTCTCAGTCAATATAGGCAATTTGACCTCTCCCCCAGCTAGTCTCTCCTGTGGGTTCCCTCATGGTTCCATCCTTGGTCCCTTTCTGTTTTCTGTTCACATGCTTCCCCTTGGTCAAATCATGCGAAAGCATATTTCCTATGCAGAAGACACACAGCTTTATCTTCCCCTGAAACCAAACAACTGTTGCAGTCTTAACAGTCTGACTGACTGCCTTGAGGACATCAAGTGCTGGATGGCTCAAAATTTCTTGCAGCTAAATGAGAGCAAGACTGAGGTTGTCCTATTTGGCCCCCCTGACAAAATCAAAGGGATTTCCAACAACCTAGGCAACCTATCCTCCCTTGTTAAACCCCATGTCAAGAACCTTGGTGTGATAAAAGGTAGCTTCTGCCATCTGTCTCCTGGCAACTCCCGAGCAGCTGGGAAGCCAGGGAGGCTGGGTGACTGTCCGAAAGAGGCATAGCCCTAAACCAAAGCCCACGGTTCACCACCGACCCGTTCACGGTTCTAACAGGTTCTCTCCACTCAGCGACACACCTGCTGAGAAACCAACTCTGATTATTGGCAGCTCCATTTTGCGAAACGTGAAATTAGCAACACCAGCGACCATAGTCAAATGCATCCCAGGGGCCAGAGCGGGCGACGTTGAATCCTATTTAAAACTGCTGGCTAAGGATAGGTGTAAATATGCTAAGATTGTTATACACATCGGCGGTAATGACACCTGATTGCGCCAATCAGAGGTCACGAAAATTAATGTGGAGTCGGTGTGTACATATGCAAAGACAATGTCGGACTCCGTAGTTTTCTCTGGGCCCCTACCTAATCTTACTAGTGATGACATGTATAGCCACATGTCATCATTCAACCGCTGGTTGTCGAGGTGGTGTCCAGGTAATGATGTGGGCTTTGTAGATAATTGGCAGACTTTCTGGAGAAGACCTGGTCTGATTAGGAGAGATGGCATTCATCCCACTTTGGATGGAGCCGCTCTCATATCTAGAAATCTGGCCGAATTTATTAGTGGCCCAAAGCCATGACAGCTCAGAGTTCAGACCATAGACTAAATACAGTCTGTGGTCCAGACCAGGAGGCAGAGTTGCAGTCCTACACATTTCTCTGTGCTTCCATTAGATCAGTTACCAACCCTAAACTCCACAGAGAGGTTGTCTGCCCCCGACCACTTAAATGATTTAAATCAAAAGTAAACAGAAGAGGAGTTACACATAAAAACCTAATAAAAAGTAAAACCACCACTGCAACAGTACAACAAAATAGGAGAATTAAATGTGGACTCTTAAACATCAGATCTCTCTCATCTAAAACAGTTCTAGTAAACGATCTAATATCAGATCATAATATTGATTTATTTTGTCTTACTGAAACCTGGCTGTGTCACGATGAATATGTTAGCCTAAATGAATCCACCCCCCCCAGTCACATTAATACTCACATTCCTCGAGGCACAGGCCGAGGAGGTGGACTTGCAGCCATCTTCGACTCAACCCTATCAATCAAACCTAAACCTAAACTAAATTATAACTCGTTCGAAAGCCTTGTTCTTAGCCTTTCACACCCAACCTGGAAAACACTACAGCCAATTCTATTTGTTATAGTGTACCGAGCTCCTGGACCGTACTCTGAATTTTTATCTGAATTCTCAGAGTTCTTATCAGGTTAGTCCTTAAAACAGATAAAATAATTATTGTAGGTGATTTTAATATTCATGTGGATGTAGAAAATGATAGCCTTAGTGCTGCTTTTATCTCATTATTAGATTCGATTGGCTTCTGTCAGAGTGTACATAAACCTCCGTAGTGCCAGAGCAGCCTACTACTCATCATTAAGAGAGGAAAATAAGAACAACCCCAGGTTTCTGTTCAGCACTGTAGCCAGGCTGACAGAGAGTCACAGCTCTGTTGAGCCATGTATTCCTATAGACCTCAGTAGTAATGACTTTGAGCTTCTTTAATGATAAAATTCTAACTATTAGAGACAACATTCAGCACCTCCTGCCCTCAGTTGGTACTGACTTATCTTCAAACACAGGAACCTTAGAAACAACTGTAAAACCTGATGTACATTTAGACTGCTTTTCTCCCATCAACCTTAGTGAACTAACTTCCATGATTTCCTCATCTTAGCCATCAACGTGTCTCTTAGACCCCATCCCAACTAGGCTGCTTAAAGAAATTTTACCCTTAGTTAGCATTTCTTTACTAGATATGATCAATCTGTCCATATTAAAAGGCTATGTGCCACAGTCCTTTAAAGTAGCTGTAATTAAACCTCTTCTTAAAAAGCCCACTTTTGATCCAGGGGTTTTGTCAAATTATAGACCTATATCTAACCCTCCTTTTCTCTCTAAGATCCTTGAGAAAGCAGTCACCAATCAGTTGTGTGACTTTCTACACAACAACAAGCTGTTTGAGGATTTTCAGTCAGGATTTAGAGTGCATCATAGGACAGAGACAGCACTGGTTAAAGTTAGAAATGACCTTCTAATTGCATCCGACAAAGGACTTGTCTCTGTACTTGTCTTACTAGATCTTAGTGCTGCATTCGATACCATTGACCATCACATTCTATTACAGAGACTAGAACATTTAATTGTCATTAAAGGCACCACACTAAGCTGGTTTAAATCCTATTTATCAGATCGAGATCAGTTTGTACATGTTAACGATGAATCCTCTATGCACGCCAAAGTTAGTCACAGAGTTCCACAAGGTTCTGTGCTTGGACCAATTCTATTCACCTTATATATGCTTCCTTTAGGCAATATTATTAGGAAGCACTCCATACATTTACATTGTTATGCAGATGATACCCAATTATATTTATCGATCAAGCCAGATGAAGTCAATCAATTAGCTAAACTTCAAGCATGCCTTAAGGACATAAAAACCTGGACGACCTGCAATTTTCTCATGTTAAACTCAGACAAAACCGAAGTTATTGTACTTGGCCCCAAATATCTTCGAAACACATTATCTAAAGATATAGTTTCTCTAGATGGCATTGCCCTGGCCTCCAGTGACACCATAAGGAATCTTGGAGTTATCTTTGATCAGGATATGTCCTTCAACTCCCACATAAAACAAACTTTAAGAACTGCCTTTTGTCACTTACATAACATTGCAAAAATCAGGCACATCCTGTCTCAAAGAGATGCAGAAAAACTAGTCCATGCATTTGTTACGTCTAGGCTGGACTATTGCAACTCTCTATTATCAGGCTGCCCCAATAAGTCCCTTAAGACTCTCCAGCTGATCCAGAATGCTGTGGCACGTTTACTGACAAGAACCAGAAAAAGAGAACATATTTCTCCAATATTAGCTTCTCTACACTGGCTCCCTGTAAAATCCAGAATAGAATTTAAAATCCTTCTCCTCACCTTCAAAGCCCTAAATGGTCAGGCACCATCATATCTTAAAGAGCTCATAGTACCCTATTACCCCACTAGAGCACTGTGCTCCCAGAATGCAGGGTTCCTTGTGGTTCCTAGAGTCTCTAAAAGTAGAATGGGAGCCAGAGCCTTCAGCTATCAAGCTCCTCTCCTGTGGAACCAGATCCCAGTTTGTGCACGGGAGGCAGAGAACATCCTCACATTTAAGAGTAGGCTTAAGACTTTCCTCTTTGATAAAGCTTATAGTAGGGCTGACTCAGGTTACCCCTGAGCCCCCCCTTAGTTATGCTGCTATAGGCCTAGACTGCCGGGGGACTTCCTATGATGCACTGAGCTCCTCTCTCCTCCTCTTCCTCTCCATTTGTATGCCCTCATATCCCATCAATGCTTGTTACTAACTCAACTTCTTCCCAAAGTTGTGTGCTCTCTCTCTCTCTCTCTCTCTCTCCCCTTCTGTTGCTTTCTGCAGGTGTTTCTGCCTCTGGAGCTGTAGAGTCTGGATCTATGGTTGCAGCCACCTGCTGCCCCCGTGTTCCTGCTCTGCACCCACTGCTGCTATTACTGTTATTTCTCTTATTATTAGTATTACTATTATAATATTGCTCTTAGTATTATTTCTGTTGGTGTTAACATCAATACCATTACCACAACTATTAATTCAATTCAATTCAGTTTTATTTATATAGCGCCATATCATAACAAAGTTATCTCAGGGCACTATTACTTTACATCTCTATGTGGAACTGTATTGTGCTGCTGTATGTTCTCTTTCCTCCGGCTCTCTCTCTCGCTTCTCCCCTCCCCCTTCAACCCAACCGGTCGAGGCAGATGACCGCCCACCCAGAGCCTGGTTCTGCTCAAGGTTTCTACCTGTTAAAAGGGAGTTTTTCCTTGCCACTGTTTCCTAGTGCTGCTCATGGTGGGAATTGTTGGGTCTCTGTAAATATAAAGAGTCGGTCTAGACCTGCTTTATATGAAAAAAGTGCCCTGAGATAACTTTGTTATGATATGGCGCTATATAAATAAAACTGAATTGAATTTAATTGACTCGACTCCTGGCTGTCCCACGGTCTAGGCTGATGAACAGAGGCAACCGAGTCTTTTCTCTTGCTGCCCCTAGACTATGGAATAGCATTCCACTTTCTGTCAGAGCTGCCCCCTCCATTGCTTCATTTAAGTCCAGGCTCAAAACACACTTTTATTCCTTGGCTTTTGGTATGTCATGATATGGTGGCCAGTACTTTTGCGCTGTGTGTATTGTTGTTTGTGGGTTGCTCGTTTGTATTTGTATTTTATAGTGTGTTTTTCCATGCAAATTACATGTACAGCACTTTGGACAACGTGTGTTGTTTTTAAATGTGCTTTATAAATAAATTTGACTTGACTTTAAATCCAGCACACAAAACGCCACATGGTGCTTATTCAGAAATACATCGACTGTTTGTATGGCTGGTAAACAAAATGCCACGCGTACCAACAGCAAAGAAAACAAAATAAACTGTTGGCAGACAATAGAAATTGTTAAACGTCTATCTAAACATCATCTATGAAGACTAGAATCATTAGTAGAGCTCAGTAGAAACACTAGCTGGTAAACATCAATTCAACTCACTGTATCAAAGAGCTCCTCCAGCAGCTCATTCACTTCCTTCTCTGAAAACGAAGAAGAAGAAGTATTAACACTGAGGGGAGGACGAAGAACACAGAGTCTGAGGTCCTGGGAAAGCTCCAGGTCTTGACCAGGACCCAGTCCACAATACCTACTGGTGATCTGGACAGCCCGGTCCGTCCTGTAGTCCTCCAGGTCAGGTTCATCCAGGTCGTCCAGGAAGTTGTACTCAGGATCATCATCATCGTCCGCTTCCTCTGAGAAAACGAACCGGTTCAGTCAGTTGTCAGTGATGTAAACAACAACATAAACAAAGAAACAGTCTCACACTTTGTAGAGTGCAGTTACTTTGCTGTAGACCTGTCTAAGTGCTCTAGCTGACAGATCCAGCACTCAGCACACAGTGGAGAACTCCAGAGCTGAAAAGAAATATGACTTGACCTTTGATGATACAGAAATGTGACAATCAGTCAGTTTGATCTGAATCTGATCATGTGTGTGTGTGTGTGTGTGTGTGTGAACAGTTCAGAGAGAAAACCCTGTTTCTGAACATTTCACCTCTCAGTAGGAAAGAATCTGGAATTTTTAATCAAATTGTAAAAGTATAGAGAGCATACTGAAGCCTGAGCACTGTGCTGGTTAGCTGGTGTGTGTTTCAACTTTAGCAACGACTGGTTCAAAGACATGAACTAGTGGGAGTTTTTGATGGATAATAAAGTTTTTCTGGTACCGATTTCAGGTTTTTTATGTGAAAATGAAGAAGAAACTATCAGAGCAGATAGAAACTGTTTCACAACATGGAAATGAAATGAGGCAGACTTTTCAGCCTGACCTCTGACCTTCATTGTCAGGGGCCATGAGACCCTGCAGCCACTTTGTCCAATGACGGTCTTCCTCCCGCTGGGCGGTGCTCTGCTCATACATGTCAGCTGTGATGTCAGGGGCCAGGAGCTCCGCCTCCAGCTGACCCAGAGGAATGTTGACCAGACGAAGTTTGGAGCGTGTACGGTACGCCAAACAGCTGGAGCCTTCATCACCATCATCTTCATCCTTAGCTGCTTTTCTGTCCAGAGACTGAGAGAGAGAGAGAGAGAGAGAGAGAGTCAGACACATAGGTGAAAGGTACCTGGTTATAGGTGTAGGTGGGGTTACCTGGTTATAGGTGGGGCTGGGGGTTACCTGGTTAAAGGTGTAGGTGGGGCTGCAGTCCAGCTCCTCTTCCACAGCGTTCAGTCTCTCCAGGAAGGAAGACTCAGGAGCAGTGAGGAGGTGCTGGGGTGCGCAGGTGGAGATCGCCACCTGTTCTCCTAGGTGTCCTGGACATCTCTAAACAACAGGTCAGAGGTTAAATGTCAGGGTACCTCTAGGGATCAGCAGTCTGGGTACATGTAGGGTTTTGCGGTCAGAGGTCAGTATATCTTTAGGGGTCAGAGGTCAGACTACCTGTAGGAGGTCAGAGGTCAGGCTATCTGTACAAGGCCAGAGGTCAGGGTACCTGTAGGAGGTCTGAGGGCTGGGTACCTGTTAGGGTCAGAGGTCAGGTTACCTGTAAGGGTTCATCAGTCCTCTGATCTGCCAGAAGTTTGGGCTGAGAGCTCTGATGCATTCTGGGAGGTGAAGCCAAGCTGTCTGCATCACTGAGGAAGATCTACACACACACACACACACACACACACACACACACACACACAGAACACTTAAAATGCAGGTACTTTTCAACTTGGCTCTTCATCTCCTATTGGGTCTGTTCTGACTCTGAATAATAACGTTTCACTCTTTGTCACATAGAGACATGAACTCTATACCAAACCCAAACTCCAGACAGACCGTAAAAAGTGATGGTTCTGTGAACACTCCTGTTCACTGATCAGTCTTTACTTGTTTTTTAAATTTACTGTTAAATGATTAAACAGTTTGGTTCCACCAGTAACAGTTTTTATGAGTGTCAATGTGAATCAGTCTGACACTGACAGAAACTAAACTAATGAAACAGTTTAAATAAGACACATGACAGGTTCTAGCAGCTGTGAAGGTCAAAGAATGACTTACCTCCTCGGCCGTGTCTTCCTCCTCCTCTTCTTCTTCATCAGGACAATACTCTTCATCTGACGAGTCTTCATCCTCCTCAAGATCAATGTCAACAAACTGAGGAGGCTGCAGGAGAGACAGACAGTCAGACAAAGAGAGAAAGACAGTCCGAGACAGACAGTCAGAAGGACAGAGAGAGAGACAGAAGTCATCCTGCAGACTGGATGACCTGGTTTACCTTGACTGTGGCTGTGTTCAGTGCTGAAAGACTCCAGTTCAGTGGCTGTAACCAGACAAACGGACAGATAGAGATAGACAGACAGGTAAAGGACAGTCAGATTGAACAGACTTGATTGGATCTCCAGGTGAAGTATCAGAGTATATTTGGAGGTTACGTTCACCTGTCCCTGCTGGACTGCCTGTTTCAGTCTGGATCGAGTCATCTTTGGCTCCTGATGGAAAACAAACAAACTGTTGGTTCAAACACAGACAGACAGACAGACTGAATGTCCCCTTCATTTTCCTTCATTCTTCAGTCGGACACAGTGTTCATGTCCTCCGTTTCCTGTTTGTTCTGACCACTCAGGAGAGGGTGACTGCAGACTGTTTCTGACAGCATGTTATTCATGTTTAACTGTTTTAACGGGTTACTTATCACATTTTCTCAGGCAGAGTCCAACACAAACATTTTACACATTTCTATTTTTGTGCTTTTCTCTGAGCTCTTCTTACTGGTTTGAAGTGGGCGAGACTTGATGTCGCATATTTCTGTGCATCAGGAATTAGAAGCCTCACGACAAAGTCCTGATAAAGCAGATTAGCTGAGTTTATCATGTTTAATTATTGTTAAATAATAAAGACGTTTGTTTTACAAACTTTAACTTTGCTTATTTATGCAGCAATAATTAAAGTTCTAGACAACAACTTGTTTTTAGCATAACAGTCTGTAAACTTAACATGGTGACATTATCAGATAAAGTAGTATTTGTGTATAACATGTGAGACCAAACCAGATAGAAAATGTTTAGTAAAACCACAACTAGGAGTTAAAAGAGGCTAAATGGAGACAATTTTCTGGGAGTTCACCACTACCAGAAACTCTTTAACATTACACAGATACATCTGATCCAAAGTTAATATAAAAATATAGATTCATTTAAAGGCTTTGAAGGACCTCTGGACAGAAGGTTTTCAGGATGTTTCTTTAACTGAGAACATAAACTAAATTTTGTTCCTAATGAAACATTTTTAAAACATGTGAAGACGCTTCATGAAGACAACACGGACACTCACAAACATTGGCAGATCCTGAGTGTCTCTGATTGCAGCTTTCATCATGGCTACCACACGCTCATGGGTAATCACCTCCTGACACATGACACAAAGTATGGAAATATGTTACACAAAGTGTGTGGAGAGTATAGAAGCATGTTACAGTGTGTAGAGTATGTGTGATTAACATGTTCTCTACACAAGTAGTTATAGGACACTAACTTCTATGACAGGGGACACTATGTATGTAAACTGTATGTAACAATCATGCTCTATATGTGTTCACAGTAAAAACACAGCATCTTTAACATGCAGTTGAAAGTATGTAACGTTTTATCCATGTTAACTGTGTGTGTGTGTGTGTGAGAGAGAGAGACGCTCACATGCAGGATGGCTCGCACGTTGCTAGACGTCAGGTTGTGCTGTTTGGACTTCCTATCCAGGTCGATGTCCAGTCGTCCCAGTTCATCCTCACTGGACTCGCAGGTCTCCATGGTGACCACCTCCTCCCCCATCATCCCACCACCTGAACAGGAGACAGGCAACACTTCAGGTGTGAAACACCTGGCTCCGCCTCTGTCCAACTACACACCTTTCTGTTCAGATCTGGACTATTTATAAACACACCGACAGGTGAATTCAACCAAACTTCATGATGACACATGAACACACCAAATCATGTTTTATAGGATGTCACAGTTTACTTTTGTGTCACCTGTTACAGGTGTTCTCTTGTCTTCCTGTCTGTCCTCAGTGGAACTTCCTGTGGACGGTGTCTGTGACTTCCTGTCCAGTCTTAAGACGATGGTCTCGCCGACCGTCCTCAAAGATTTAGACTCCAGAGGACAAACATCTTCTTTTGCTGGACGCCGCCTCTCCATACGCTGGAACAAACAGGAGGACCGATCAATAACAGATCAATACCATCAGTGATCAATGCAAGTGATCAATACATAGTGAAGACAGATCAGAGTGTCTTCAGTTATCCGAGAGACAGTTCTAATATAACTATAACTTATAGTGAAGACAGACAGGTGATTAGCTCATTAGCGCTAGTTTAGTTTTAGTTAAGAAGCCGTGCCAGTTCATAACTGACCCAGGTTAGGCTTCATAACGTGCTAACTGACAGCAGCAGTGTAACGGTAGCTCAGTTAGCTCAAATCATTCTGTACATTAATAACAGCAGCATTTAGCTGACCGGCAGCTAACGTTAGCTAAGCTAACAGACAGCGGCAGTGTTTCAGTGTGTTCAGGTTTGTGGCGCGAAGTTCGGCTGTAATGTTAATAATAAAGAACCGGAACCATCAAACATCGGACTGAATCTGTTACTCAGAAATAAAACTGAACTTACTCTCAGACTGACGCCAGTAGCCATCTGTTACTCCGTCATATTAACTCCGTTAGCTTCTGATAGCTCTGCTAGCCACTGTCCCACTGACAACAACAACTCTTTCAGAATAAAAGGGGAACGTCATGGTTTTAATGGCAGACTATGGACTAATGTGAAAGGTACATGGCGCCACCTGCTGTACCGGATGTTGTATCATCAGGACTTTGCAGTGAAGATGAAGTAAACTATTATAAAACTTTCTGTAGAGTTTTATATTGTGGATATTAAACCTGTTTCCTACAAATATAACACCTGCTCAGCAGTTTCTTTACAGTTTCTATACAATTCACTTATCTTCTTTGTCTACTGTGCTGTGTAAGAATCACAGATGGACAAAGATAACCAGGTGGTTATGTTTCATACAAACATTATGACATAATATGATCCAAACCAGGATAAGACTGATAACCGGTGTAGTGGGTCTGTGCAGGTGTGTCCTTAACTCAAGTCACATAGTTCATCAGTTAAACAAAACACACAGTGTTAAAAGTTGTTATGATCTACACCCTTAAATTAAATCTAGCTTTCATTAATACAGCTCAGGTGTTGGCTATAAATTCAGCTGTGAAAACCAGCCCACTGCGCTCTGTTAAAACATTAGAACCACACAGGGCTGTGAATGAGTGACCTGTAGAGCTATACAATAAGATGCAGCCATTAGTGTGAATTAATCATATGACAGCGAGTGTCAGTAATGTGAGCATAGCTGCTCTGAGTTAGGATAAGGGAGGGTCAGACTACATCCCAAGAATGTAGTTTGTAGTGCATGGGCACAAGTAAAAATCAATATAAAACTCCTCTAATGATAGAACAATGATACCAGCCTCTCATCCTCAATATATTTTCATGTGGTGTCCCCTCCAGGCTGTGATCAGGGTCAACCCTGCTTTGCTTTTGTCCGAAGTGTTGTTAGTTTACTTGTGCTACTGGTTCCAATGGGTTGGAAGTAAGGGTTCAGGTGAGGTTCAGGCACAGGGGTAGGTGAAATTAGAAAATCCAGGAGCCTGACATAATCTGGCTCCGCATAATGCACGGGCCATCCTGGGACAGGTGTTTGGTGGTCCTCACTGCTCATTCAAACCCCAAGGATGTCTTGTTCCAAGTATACTGATCCATTGTTTTTCCTGTTTTTTGCGTGCCAAGTCTGTCCATATAGGGCTGCTGTGTAGTCCCATGACTTTAAGAGACTCCAATTTATCAGAGGTAGGAATGGAGGCATGGACTCAGAATGCAGACCTCAGACTCGGGAGTTCAAAAAACACAAGAATTTATTGCCAAAAAAAAAGGGCAGCAGGCAAAAATAAATGCAGAGAACTCAGAATAGTCTTTAGAAACAATCACTTCACACAGGAAGGCACACAGAAAAGGCTTGGAAATAATGCTAGAAAAGTAACAACTAAAACACTGGAGATAAACTTAGGACAGAACCTCAAGGAGAACTAGTACTTAACTCTGGGAGAAAACTGGCACGCTTGACAGAGAAGTCAAGACGAACTGGTAAACAGACAAGGGAGACCAGAGACTAAATACACAGAGGAAGAGACGCTAACAAGACACAGGTGGGAGACATCAGGGTAATTACACCAGGGGAAGGCACACGGGGTGGGGGTTTGGGTTGTGGATTAAAAGATTTGGATTCCCACCATAAGGTGGGAATCTAATTGCACTCTCCATCATTTCTCATTCAGACCCCCCGGCTGTATGGTTCCCAGCCTCATTATCCATATCCTTTCAGCCCTCCTCCTCTGGGCTGTGGACCATCGTGGATTAATCTGCAAAACAGTGGCTGAAAGAGAAGACCATCCATGTTCCAAAAATTGTCGTACTACTGGAGTCTGCGTGTTTTTGCTTTTTTGAACATTATATCTATGTTGAGTGAACCGTACTAATAATGTATTGCCTGTTTCACCAACATATTGCAGTCCACAGTTTGCAAATAATTAAATAAACACAATTTTTCGAATGAACATTTCCACGAGTCTCCGTTTTATAAACATTATTATATTTATTGCGCACCCAAAAGTGGTGCTGAAAAAATTCCCCATGCCATTTAGGTTTAGGGTCAAATAGTGGCAAGACTCGAGCTCTAACTAAATAATCCTGGATGTTTGTTTTTTCTGTAAGCAGCAATGATCCTATGGTCTTGTAACAGCTGGGTTTCCCTTGAAAAATTTGTAAAATTGTTTTTAATCACTCTGACCAATTTAACCGCAGATGGAGAATATGTAGTGATAAATGGAATTAAAGAGGAAATTATCTGGGCTTTAGTTTGCTGAAATGTTTTAAATGCTTTCCTAAGAAAAGAGCGAGAATACCCTCTAGTGACCAAAACGGAGAACAGCACTTTTGTGGCCTGTTTAAAATCCTCCTGTTGAGTGCAGATTCTATGGATTCGCAATAATTGTGACTTGATTAGTCCTGCAAATGTATGTTTAGGATGGAAGCTGCTTTTAAATAATAGAGCGTGTGTGTCTCCTTGAAAAAAACTTTAATGTCCAATGTGTGACTAACCCCTTGAAAGTAGTAGTGTCTAAAAACTCCACAGAAGAAGAATTCAGTGTGGACTTTAATTAGATGGATGGATTATGTTTGTTCAGAGTGATTAAAAATGAATCAAAGTCCTCTCTCAAATATGGCCACACACCCCAAATACGCAGGCCGCTAGGGCTGTAGTCTCTCATTCAGCCATAAATATATTTGTATAAGCGGGAGCAAATTTCTTTCCCATAGCGGAGCCGTTGATTTGTAAAAACCATTCCCCATTAAAAACAAAATCATTCCTGTGACGGCCTAAACACGGAGTAAGACCCAAGCGCAGGAACCACACAGGAGAGGAGGATAAAATTCATAGTCCTTTACTTGTAGATCCAAAGTCATACACAGGTAGGGCAATAAACAAGGCAGAGGTGCAGACAGGGAGTAGGCAAGGGAGAGTCCAAAAAACAGTCACAGGGTTCAAAACACAAGAGGCAGGCAACCAAATCCAAAGGCAAAGGCAAAAACCGAAGATAACATGCAAAGGGTCAAAACACACGGGAGATCCAAAAACGGCATTGATATGCTGGAGAGCTTGACACTAGGGAACAAGACAATCTGGCAATTGACAAAGGGAAGCGGACTGGTATATATACACAGGGAGCTGATTGGTAATGGGGCACAGGTGACTGGGGAATATTGGCGGGAAAAAGAACAAAGACAGGAAGTAAATAGAACAATGAAAACCACACACACAGGACTTGTCAAAATAAAACAGGAAATGCTTAAGAGTCTGATTGATTCATGACAGTTCCTGGTTAAATTGATCTCTAGAAGTTGTAGAAGTTCCTTATCAGGTCTTTTTACATTTGGGTGTTTAAAAAAATGTTTTTAACCACTTGTATGCCTTCTGCAATATTAATATTAGTATAGAGACTGTCAATTTCCATGGTAAACAGGTAAGAATTAAGGGGAATATGAAAATTTTTAATCTTGTCAATAAAATGATAACTATCTTTGATATAGCTGGCATGAGTGGTCGAGAGAGGACAGAGAAAATAGTCAAGGTATTCAGCCGTACGATATGTTTCACTGTCACAATCTGATACTATAGGTCTCCCCGGAGGAATCTCATGGGGTTTGCTCCATTTAGCAGGGTCTTTATGGATTTTAGGTAACATGTAAAAAAATCTGGGTCTGGGTTCAGAGCTGCCCAGTAAATAAGTTTTTTGTTTAAAATTAATAAATTTCTTATCACATAGTGTCTGCACAATCTCATCAATCACTGGAACCGTGATTGTATAAATAGGTTATAGGGATGAAAACTACCTAGTGTAGGGGTACACTAGTTGAATAACTTTTGATAGGAAGGCCGTAGAGAGATGGGAGTGGCATATTTGGATTCAGCGCATCATTTGTAGGTCAGGTAATGTGTTTTGAGTGATGTGATATGAATATTTGATGTAGCTGCCATAGACATCCCATGTTAATTTTTATGGAAAATCGCCCAAGTCCACAGTTAGGTTATAGGGTTAGGTTTAGGAAACTGATTCCCCCTCCCGAAGAAGGAGGCAGGTGCACGGTCCGTCCCCCCAGGGAAACCTCTCGGACCACGGTCCCATCTAGGCTGGGGCTGGGGCTGGCGCTGGCGTTGGCCCCTCCGGCCATACTGCACCACCCGCCACCCAAAATCCATATCGTTGTGTTGTTGTTGTTATATGTGGTTGTAAAAATAAATTGGAATACAAAAATCCACACAAACAACTAAAGGAGGCTTCCACTTAAATAGGAAGTGAAAAACTTCGTATGTTTTTATCAAAAAAATTATTCTTCTTCAAAAAAAAAACAAAAAATAAACAACTAAGGGAGGCTTCCCCTTAACGAGAAGTGATTAGTCCTGTTCAATATCGACAAAAAGTAAAAGAAAAAACCAAAAGTGCCTTCCAAAAAAGAGGAAGGAGATTATTGAATTTTAAATTAGAAATTAAATTATTTTCCCAAAAAGATCAAAAAGAAAAATGTGCCCAAAACGACGTTTCGACCTAAAAAGGTCTTCTTCAGGTGTAGGGCACAAAAAAGTAGCAAGAAAATAAGGCCTGCAAAGCTGGAGGATGTAATCCCTTTGAAAGCAGCAATCCAAATGATGTAGCTAGCAGGCGAGTAAGAAAGCTGCGAATGAACGAACCGTTCGCTTTGTGGCTTTTATATAGTGAGCGCTTAGACGAATTGTAACATGCAACTTGTTTTGTGTAAAATAAATTATTATACCTAAATGTGTTGTGTTTTTCACCAAATTAACAACAAATGTCATGAAATAAAAGGCTTATTAATATATTTATGAACGTATTTACATACGCAGTTGTTATTTAAATATGTATTTGTTATTTATATATGAAATGAAGAATTATTTATGTTACCAACAACAAATAATGTTGCACATAGTTATAAATGAATTGTAAATCCCAAAAAAATGAATTTTAAAATTTTTCATGATTGTAATTTAGCATGAAATAAAAAATGAATAATCAAAATAATATATATTTATTGAAAAAGGGCCCAAAGTAGGGCTGAAAAAAAATTAGGTCTAGGGAAAAAGTCCTGACTAGGAATAAAAATTAGGTGTAGGCATAAGGCCTAAAGCTTAGGTTTAGGACGAGGGTAAGAACCCCACCTCCCTAAGGAGGCAGGTGGTGCACGGGCCATCCCCCAGTCGGCTCTCGTATGGACTGGACCAGTGATGCGATCACGGCGTCTGCCGTAACGCACCACAGTCCAGTCGTTGTACCACCCACTCATGTGAGAGGCGTGGATTTTTAAGAAAGTTGTGTTTAATGTATTTTTGTTTTAATTTTTAATTTTTTAATGTATTTAAAGTATTCAAAATGAACTTAAATTTGTTTTAAATGAAAACCAACTTGTTTTTTAAGAAAATGCAAAAAATGAAATTTTCGGAAAAAAAATTATTTATATGAATATTAATAGAAATTGTGTGCCCGGGTGGCTACGTTTCGACCCGTTATGGGTCTTCTTCAGGCCAAAGCACACCAAAAACCAAAAAACGGCTGCTGATTTCAGTGAGGTGTTTCTCCTTTGCTGGTCAGAATGAGAATGAGGGAGAGAGAGTGCTCCCATTTATAGTCTCCGAGTTCTTCGAACATTCGAAAATCAGGAGTTACTGTTCAAAAAATGGTAAAACAAATGAATTTTGCAGTCTGTGTCAGAACTGTATTTAATTTAAACCTTTTTAAACCAAAAACTGTTTTTATCCCATGTTTGTTAATATGTAAATACATTTTTTGTAATTTTTACCAAATTGTTTTAACCCCTTATTAAGATTTTGTATATAACACAGTTTTAGTTTTGTATTAAACCCAATGTCGTTAATCCTTATACATCAATTGTGCTTAACCCCAAACACATGAAATTGAATTGAAATTAATTGTTGGTTTAACCCTTTCCGTATCAATTTTTAAAAAAAAAACTTTTTGTATAAATAATGTTTTCAATCCTGTATTTATGGAAATGTTTTTAGCCCATGATGTGTCAATTGTTTTGTATTTGGACGTGCTGACGTGCTGACGTGCTCAGGTGAACGTATTGTCTCATTTCCGGTTACCGGTGTTTCTGTGTTAGTGGTTGCAAAGTTCGCTGCTCCAGCTAAACCCAGTTAATTTTGATATTTTCTTTACTATAGCGGTTAATTACCCGCTATACATTTAAGGATACACTAGCTCTGTTTAAGCACTCATATCTGTCTCCTGTTAGCGACTTTCCGCTAATCCCACAGTTGTTTACACGCTAGTTAGTTGCTACTTTAGCTCAGTTAGCGATGGCGTCTCTCTCTCCTTCTCCCTCTCCTGCTCTCTCTTGCTCGGTGTGTCAGATGTTTAGTTACTCCTCTGCCTCCTTTAGCGATAATGGTACGTGTAACAAATGTAGTTTATTCACCGCCTTGGAGGCGAGGCTCAGTGAGTTAGAGTCGCGGCTCCGCACCATGGAGAGTCAGTCAGCCGTAGCTAGCCAGCCCCTAGCCGGTGCGAGCCGACCAGAGGCAGCTTCTGCTAGCCGTCTCCCGGCAACTCCCGAGCAGCCGGGAAGCCAGGGAGGCTGGGTGACTGTCCGAAAGAAGCATAGCCCTAAACCAAAGCCCACGGTTCACCACCGACCCGTTCACGTTTCTAACAAGTTCTCTCCACTCAGCGACACACCCGCTGAGAAACCAACTCTGATTATTGGCAGCTCCATTTTGCGAAACGTGAAATTAGCGACACCAGCGGCCACAGTCAAATGCATCCCAGGGGCCAGAGCGGGCGACGTTCAATCCTATTTAAAACTGCTGGCTAAGGATAAACGTAAATATGCTAAGATTGTTATTCACGTCGGCGGTAATGACAGCCGATTGCGCCAATCGGAGGTCACGAAAATTAATGTTGAGTCGGTGTGTACATATGCAAAGACAATGTCGGACTCCGTAGTTTTCTCTGGACCCCTGCCTAATCTTACTAGCGATGACATGTATAGCCGCATGTCATCATTCAACCGCTGGCTGTCGAGGTGGTGTCCAGGTAATGATGTGGGCTTTGTAGATAATTGGCGGACTTTCTGGAGAAGACCTGGTCTGATTAGGAGAGATGGCATTCATCCCACTTTGGATGGAGCCGCTCTCATATCTAGAAATCTGGCCGAATTTATTAGTGGCCCAAAGCCATGACAACTCAGAGTTCAGACCATAGACTTAATACAGTCTGTGGTCCAGACCAGGAGGCAGAGTTGCAGTCCCACACGCTTCTCTGCGCTTCCATTAGAGCAGTTACCCACCCTAAACTCCACAGAGAGGTTGTCTGCCCCCAGACCACTTGAATTATTTAAATCAAAAGTAAACAGAAGAAGAGTTACACATAAAAACCTAATAAAAAGTAAAACCTCCACTGCAACAGTACAACAAAATAGGAGAATTAAATGTGGACTCTTAAACATCAGATCTCTCTCATCTAAAGCTGTTCTAGTAAACGATCTAATATCAGATCATAATATTGATTTATTTTGTCTTACTGAAACCTGGCTGTGTCAAGGTGAATATGTTAGCCTAAATGAATCCACTCCCCAGTCACATTAATACTCACATTCCTCGAGGCTCAGGCCGAGGAGGTGGAGTTGCAGCCATCTTCGACTCAAGCCTATTAATCAAACCTAAACCTAAACTAAATTATAACTCGTTCGAAAGCCTTGTTCTTAGCCTTTCACACCCAACCTGGAAAACAGTACAGCCAATTCTATTTGTTATAGTGTACCGAGCTCCTGGACCGTACTCTGAATTTTTATCTGAATTCTCAGAGTTCTTATCAGGTTTAGTCCTTAAAACAGATAAAATAATTATTGTAGGTGATTTTAATATTCATGTGGATGTAGAAAATGATAGCCTTAGTGCTGCGTTTATCTCATTATTAGATTCGATTGGCTTCAGTCAGAGTGTACATAAACCCACTCACTGTTTTAACCACACCCTCGACCTTGTTCTTGTTTATGGGATTGAAATTGAACATCTAATAGTCTTTCCACAGAATTCTTTTTTATCAGACCATTTTCTATTAACTTTTGAATTCCTATTACTGGACTACACGCCATTAGGCAAACATTCCTACACTAGATGTCTATCTGATAGTGCTGTAGCTAAATTTAAGGAAGTGATTCCATCGGCATTAAATTCAGTTCCATGTCTCAATGTAACAGATGACTCCTATGCTAACTTTAGTCCCTCCCAAATTGATCATCTTGTTGATAGTGCTGCAGGCTCACTACGAATAACACTCGACTCTATCGCCCCTCTAAAAAAGAAGATAATAAAACAGAGGAGGTTAGCTCCATGGTATAACCCGCAAACCCGCAAATTAAAACAAACATCGCGAAAACTTGAAAGGAATTGGCGTTCCACCAATCTGGAAGAATCACGTTTAGCCTGGCAAGATAGTCTTAAAATTTATAGGAAGGCCCTCCGTAATGCCAGAGCAGCTTACTACTCATCATTAATAGAGGAAAATAAGAACAACCCCAGGTTTCTGTTCAGCACTGTAGCCAGGCTGACAGAGAGTCACAGCTCTGTTGAGCCATGTATTCCTATAGACCTCAGTAGTAATGACTTCATGAGCTTCTTTAAAGATAAAATTCTAACTATTAGAGAAAAAATTCAGCACCTCCTGCCCTCAGTTGGTACTGACTTATCTTCAAACACAGGAACCTTAGAAACAACTGTAAAACCTGTACATTTAGACTGCTTTTCTCCCATCAACCGTAATCAACTAACTTCCATGATTTCCTCATCTAAGCCATCAACGTGTCTCTTAGACCCCGTCCCAACTAGGCTGCTTAAAGAAATTTTACCCTTAGTTAGCACTTTGTACTAGATATGATCAATCTGTCCTTATTTAAAGGCTATGTGCCACAGTCCTTTAAAGTAGCTGTAATTAAGCCTCTTCTTAAAAAGCCCACTCTTGATCCAGGGATTTTGTCAAATTATAGACCTATATCTAACCCTCCTTTTCTCTCTAAGGTCCTTGAGAAAGCAGTCGCCAATCAGTTGTGTGACTTTCTACACAACAACAACCTGTTTGAGGATTTTCAGTCAGGATTTAGAGTGCATCATAGCACAGAGACAGCACTGGTGAAAGTTACAAATGACCTTCTAATTGCATCCGACAAAGGACTTGTCTCTGTACTTGTCTTACTAGATCTTAGTGCTGCATTCGATACCATTGACCATCACATTCTATTACAGAGACTAGAACATTTTATTGGCATTAAAGGTACTGCACTAAGCTGGTTTAAATCCTATTTATCAGATCGATATCAGTTTGTACACGTTAATGATGAATCCTCTATGCACGCCAAAGTTAGTCACGGAGTTCCACAAGGTTCTGTGCTTGGACCAATTCTATTTACCTTGTATATGCTTCCTTTAGGCAATATTATTAGGAAGCACTCCATAAATTTTCATTGTTATGCAGATGATACCCAATTATATTTATCGATCAAGCCAGATGAAACCAATCAATTAGCTAAACTTCAAGCATGCCTTAAGGACATAAAAACCTGGATGACCTGCAATTTTCTGATGTTAAACTCAGACAAAACCGAAGTTATTGTACTTGGCCCCGAACACCTTCGAAACACATTATCTAAAGATATAGTTTCTCTAGATGGCATTGCCCTGGCCTCCAGCGAAACCGTAAGGAATCTTGGAGTTATCTTTGATCAGGATATGTCCTTTAACTCCCAAATAAAACAAACTTCAAGAACTGCCTTTTTTCATTTACGTAACATTGCAAAAATCAGACACATCCTATCTCAAAAAGATGCAGAAAAACTAGTCCATGCATTTGTTACGTCTAGGCTGGACTATTGCAACTCTCTATTATCAGGCTGCCCCAATAAATCCCTTAAGACTCTCCAGCTGATTCAGAATGCTGCGGCACGTTTACTGACAAGAACCAGAAAAAGAGAACATATTTCTCCAATATTAGCTTCTCTACACTGGCTCCCTGTAAAATCCAGAATAGAATTTAAAATCCTTCTCCTCACCTTCAAAGCCCTAAATGGTCAGGCACCATCATATCTTAAAGAGCTCATAGTACCCTATTACCCCACTAGAGCACTGCGCTCCCAGAATGCAGGGTTCCTTGTGGTTCCTAGAGTCTCTAAAAGTAGAATGGGAGCCAGAGCCTTCAGCTATCAAGCTCCTCTCCTGTGGAACCAGATCCCAGTTTGTGTACGGGAGGCGGACAACCTCCTCACATTTAAGAGTAGGCTTAAGACTTTCCTCTTTGATAAAGCTTATAGTAGGGCTGACTCAGGTGACCCCTGAGCCCCCCTTAGTTATGCTGCTATAGGCCTAGACTGCCGGGGGACTTCCTATGATGCACTGAGCTCCTTTCTCCTCCTCTTCCTCTCCATCTGTACGCCCTCATATCCCATCAATGCTTGTTATTAATTCAACTTCTTCCCGTAGTTGTGTGCTTTCTCTCCTCTCTCTCTCTCCCTCCCCTTCTGTTGCTTTCTGCAGGTGTTTCTGCCTCTGGAGCTGTGGAGGTCTGGGTCTGTGGTTGCTGCCGCCTGCTGCCCCCGTGCTCCTGCTCTGCACCAGCTGATGCTATTGCTGTTGTTGCTGTTATTAGTATTGCTATTATAATGTTGCTCTTAGTGTTGTTTCTGTTGGTGTTAACATCAATGCCATTACCATATCTATGCTGTATTGAGCTGCTGTATGTTCTCTTTCCTCCTGCTCTCTCTCTCCCGCTCCCCCCTTCCCCCTTCAACCCAACCGGTCGAGGCAGATGACCGCCCACCTTGAGCCTGGTTCTGCTCGAGGTTTCTACCTGTTAAAAGGGAGTTTTTCCTTGCCACTGTCGCATAGTGCTTGCTCATGGTGGGAACTGTTGGGTCTCTGTAAATATAAAGAGTCGGTCTAGACCTGCTCTATTCGAAAAAGTGCCCTGAGATAACTTTGTTATGATATGGCGCTATATAAATAAAACTGAATTGAATTGAATTGCATAGGGTACCAGTCAAACATACGTTAGTTTGTTTAATGGACTTTTAGGAATTGTCTGCACTTATCTGATCACCTGTGTAGTATAAACTTTTCTGAATTTTTTTTTTTTTTGATTAGAAAAATCCTCGCGCTAACTGCTTTTGTGTTTGTTTGTTTTTTTGCAAATACTGTATTACTTATTCAACTGCTGGCTTTGTATCTCTCTATTTACACTTTACAGAGAGGGCAAATGTTGGGAAATGACTATCACAAGTCCCAATTACAGTACATACTTTAGAAAATAAAAAGACCTCGGTACTAAGGATTCAAAGACTGCAAATAAAAAAACAATTTTTGACGAAAACTTGGTCCAAAACTCGGTAGTCTTTTTGCAGTCTGTTTTGTAGCGTCGCAGTCTTTAACTTGAGAGATTCCATCACGTATAAAAGCAACGGAAAAAAAGGAAACAAAATGGACGAAAAAAATCAAAGAAACGACAACAAACATGTCAACAAAACAGTCCGATCAGACATAGTAGAGCCAGTAGATGAGGTTGAACAGCGAGAAAACGGAGGGGAAGATGATCCGGGACCAGCGGTCGATGGCGTTGACATCCGTCAGGTCGGGGATTTTGATTTTGAGCTGCGAGGACCGCCTCCGCAGGCGGCTGCGTTTCATCTGGGCGGAGCGGTCCAGGGAGTGGCGGCTGGCGGAGCGCGGGCCGACCCCGCCGCTTTGCTTGCGGTACTGGATGTGCGTCGAGGCCGCGCTGTCCAACTGCACCATGGACTGAGAGTTCCTAATGTCAGCCACGCTGGTGGTGATCTCGCCCCCCGCCACTTCGTTGTGGATCTCCAGGGTGGTCAGCAGGATGTTCCCGTGGCTGTGCGGCTCCACCTGGACGCCAAAAGAAACGAGAAAAGTAATTAACATCAACAAAGTTGCGCAAATGAGTGCTGGAGAGGACACTACCTGGAATTTTGAGGCACTCCCCGTCAGCGCACAGTGCATTCAAGAGACGAAAAACAACCACAAAGAGACGCCAAACCGATTACAAAATGGTGCCAGACGACTACAAAGAGACATAAACTGATTACAGAGAGATGAAGCGATGCCACCTGACTGCAAAGAGACCCAAAACGACTACAAACACATTAGTGTCCTTTGCAGTTGCTTAGTGCGTCAGTCTGGGTGTCTTGCTCTTATGTAGGAGGGGTGGGGGGCCTCTGCCAGGGGCCCATTGTCTCATAATCTGTTTAGCCTTTTGTAATGGCGGTCATTTTTAGCACGTCGTCCAGATGACCTTTCAAGATTGGTTCCAATTTAAAATGAATAAGCAGCACCACTGGAGCCATCACAATGTTGGCTGCTCTGTATGGCGGTGCGTATTTTTGATTGTGGCTGGGTTTTCTGATTTTGCATTTGTATTTGGGACAGGAGGAGAGTTTCAAATGATATGAATGATTAAAGACATATCAGAGAAATTGTGATTATTCTGAATGATTCAAATAACCCAAAGTGACAGAGTGAGGGAGGGAGAAAGAGCTCGTCACAGTAATGTCAGAGTAATCAAGGTGTCTGCTGATTGGACTTCATGGTGTTATGCTTCCTGTTACAACCTGTGGCCCTCCCCTCTGAAGCGATACAAGCCCACATCATCACTTTCAACAGTTTAATCAAACACACAGGTGATGCATCGTACCCCATGCCCATGATGTGCGTGGCACCAAACAAATCAACATTAATGGATGATGGCGTTCATTCATGCAAATGTAGCAACTGTGGATGTCCCACATTTCTCCTTTCTAAAGTTTCAGTGTTTCCACAGGTTCAAAGTGTTTTTAACCAAGAACCCTAAAGGTGCGTTCAGACAGAAAACAGAATAAGTATTTATTTGACTGCTGGATCTTTTTTTCTTGCGGTTTGTGTTTAGGTGCCCCAAAATGCCAATGTATTGCCCGGTGAGATGTTAGCTGTTAACTGGCTTGTAAGTGACCTCATTTTGGTGAATTCACATCTTTCCAATGACTTTTTATGCACCTGTGCTGCGTCTAAATTTGTCTAAAGTTCTGTCTGAACTCACCTTACCTGTGGGGTAAGGTTTGTTAATCCAACCTGCTAATCCAACCATGTCAATGAAATGTGTTTCCTTTTCAAATCCCATAATGTTTAGACATTTTTGGAGAAATTGTTTCCATTTGTAGCCACTAATGCGGTGATGGTGCCTGATGGGGGACCTGTGCAGTGACTGCCCACTGAAAGTCAGACCGCTTTACCACAAGCTGTGTGTGAAATGTGGGTTTCAGTGATGATTTCAATGAGGAAAAGATACACAGACAGCATGCATTCAGGATGACCTCTGAAAGGAGAAACGGGTTCATGTCTGAAAACACCAATTTTACAATGCGAGATTGAGCATGAGCTTTGTTTCAACGAAGAAAGAACTGCAATGAAGAAGTCCAAGTCAAGATGGAGACTCCTGAGAATATGGCAATGTCATGAAGATGTCTGTTGTCGCTTGATTCATTCCACGGATGGGGAGGTATTTTGCATCAAGGCAAAATTAAATGAAAAAACACATCCACGTCGGCTGATGGCAACGGCGGAGTCGACTTGGGGGGGGGGGGAATACCGAAGAGTCTCACCGAAACAAACAACTCACCGAGTGTGAGTGGCGAAGACCTTTAACCTGATTGGATCGTTTTAGGGACGCGGTCCTACTACCTGCCTCCTGAGGAGATGAAGATATTCAGCCACATGCTGGGAACAAACACCTGGAAATGTACTCAATTTAAACCCAACATATTGTGGCTCCTGAAGCTTCCACCGGGGGACTGTCATGCCTACGAGTAATGCGATAAAATAACACACTTTAACTATGTAGAACATTTTACTTTTGCTGCTTCTGCTATTCATGTTTGGAGGTAGAAAATTGGAAGGAATTTGAGACTTTGTCCTTTCACACTGTCCTTTGTATACTGTTGTCCAGTGACATTTTCTGTGGAAAATATTCATCCCAGATTCTTCCTCGATTGAACATTGATGGCACAGATGTCTGGTAGTTGAGGAAAGATGCTACAAAAAAATTCAACACTGTCACCTTGGACTTATACATTCAGCACTATTTATAGCACTATTTATTTACACAGTGAAGTCAAGAAATGATGTCTAAAAATGTCTCTGCTCACCCTTGCTGCGTCGTACTTGGCCGCCCTCTCATTGTTGGCTTTCTCTGCTTTCTCTGCCAGCTTCTTCTGCATCTGAGGGCCCCTCCCGAAGAAGATGTAGTTGACAAAGGCGTACTCCAGCAGGGCCAGGAAGACCATGACGAAGCAGCCCATCAGGTACATGTCGATGGCCTTGACGTAGGGGATCTTGGGCAGCGTCTCCCTCAAGTGGGTGTTGATGGTGGTCATCGTCAGCACCGTGGTAATCCCTGTGGTAAGACAAAAACCAGACATGGTATTTTTAATCTTTATAAGTGTCAATATTAGTTGGTAATCCTAAGCTTATGTGCAGTATTGTCACAATCATGGGTTGCAGTGATGAGAAATGTATTGGTGTTTGCAACTTTAAGCATTGGTGGTCTGGAAATGTGTTGCGTGAAGTTGTGCCAGTCAGTATTTGTATAGTAGTAATGGGGGGAAAATGACACTGTTGTAATGTGAAAGGGGTCGTTTGTAGTGACAAACAGTTTGTTTAAGTAGGTCTCTATAACCTTAAACAGACACAAACAAATATGCAACAGTCAAAGTTAAAGTCTGGAGACACGCCACCATTAACAGTCGACAGCTCTGTCCACTTTAGAGCAGTCAGAAGAGATTGGCTGTAAACTAAATTCAGAAACATTTCTCTAAAAAAAAAAAGAATAAAACTGTTTGTAGCCTGGCTGAAAGTTTAGAATTCATGTAGAACCCCACATTGATTGTAGCAAAAAGAGCTTGTGAAAATAGGGTTTCAGTAAAGTTAGGTCACGTTTCTTCACCAGTAGTGGTGCTATCAGAAGTGTGCTATCCTAAATATTAGTATCACAGTTAGCATTAGAAGTAATAATGTCTTCTTACTAGGTATTTGCAAGTTGTATTTATGTTGCAGTCTGGTCCTTATGTTTTGGATAATACATATCTTCCCAGGTCATGTAAAGTTCAGCAAGTTTGGAAACTGCTAAATTGTCACTGTTATGTTTTCAGGGTCAGCAATACGCTTGAATTTGAATGTAGTCCTTGAGAAATAGCTCGAGTTTAAACATAATCAGGTGTTTCATTATCTTCACAATCACTTGTGTAAACCAAAATTCCTTTAATACCAGAAATGAAACAATCTTGTACTATGTGTTTGTTTCCTGACATATATAGTAAAAATTATTGGTGTAGAGAGTCTGGAAATGTTTGGTCTAAGTACCTTGTAAAGGCTTGAAAAATGCTTGATTTGTACTTTTAAAAGGTGCATGAACTGTGTGTGTTATCTAGTGTTTATGTTTTTTTTAAAAAAGGTCAGAATAAAAAAGTCTTGCACTGTCTTTCCAAATTTTTTAAACAAATGTACAGTAGCTGCTACCTGTGCAGAGCATATAGTGTCATTTCCAAGATAAAATGTGAAACTAACAATGGTTTCCTTTGTTCTCCAGGGCTTCCTCTTTGCCACTCTATCTGAGATGCTGAATGTGATGCCTAATCAGTCCAAACCTGTTATACCATGAGTCTTAAAGCAGATGCTGCTATCTCATCAGTAAACTTAAGTTCACATTGGAGGAAATGCCAACAGATGTCTTCAGTGTTACCACAGAGACAAGCATGTGTTTGTGTTTTTTATAGAAAACATGTTTGTTGTGTGAGTATTTCCTATGCCAGTTATGAGCAGGATTGACCTGGTGTTGCTGTGGGAGTGTGTTTAATAAAATGAAATTGTGTTGATCATTTTCCGACATTATTGCACTTGCTTGAACACACGTGTGGTGGTAGGTGAATTCATAACCTCAGCCTCATTGAAATTCAAAGGTCTGCTTTGAAACCTCCAACTGGCCTTTGGGCATCAAGTGGAAATAACTCATTAGAATAGTGCTGCCTGTATCCAGCCCCCGGCTCCCAGTAGCCTTAACCAAGGTTTTTTGTGTGTTTGTTTTTGTGTTATCTGTCAGTAAAGGCACCTTCACACCTTGTGCATTTCAGAGTGACATTAAGTAATTATTGATAAATAGATGAGAGGAAATGTATTTGGTTGTTGAACACACTGTAGCTGCACAGTACAAAAGGGAAATGGAGAACAGTCAAACAACAGATGTATTATTCTTTGACTTTTATTTCAGTCTTCATTTGACAGCTGCAGAGAGAGAGAGAGAGAGAGAGAGAGACAGGGTTGGTGCTGGAGAGGGAGGGGATGGTTCACTGTGTAGGGTTAGGGTTCCAGTAGATACTGTAGTAGGCAACCAACTGCAGAGACATGTTTCATGTTATAATATTACCTGGACATGTAGTCATAATTTGCTGGCGAGTCCGGGCGAAGCGATTTTTGGGTCGATTGTGGGGCCCGTTCTTTTCTCGAGAAAGACAAAATGTATATTCATACTACTACTCTCGAGAAAAGAACGGGCCCCACAATCGACCCAAAAATCGCTTCGCCCGGACTCGCCAGCAAATTATGACTACATGTCCAGGCGAAAAATTCACCACAACTACTCATGTTGCATCTCACACGTTCCTGTACTTTATTGCCTTGCTGCCAGTCACTGAGGTCTGAGGAGGAGCCCTGGCTGACTTCTCCTTACATGGGTCTGGGCTGGCTGAGAGATCAGAGCTGACTATCCCAGTGTGTGGTGCACAGACATTTCACAGACTCTGGTTGGTCTGAGGCTGCAGATCCCATCCTCCCTTGCAGACAGGCTTTTGGCAGGTGCAGGCAATGTGTTAATGGGGTGTCTCAGGAGAAATGGGCTGTGACCATGCACACAAACAGTCTTACCACTCACAGTTTGAAAGGACGTTTGCAAGCCTCTGTCTCAATGAACACGGCTACAAAACACAGTTTGCGGGCAGAAAACCAGCAACCTCAACAAAATGAGGCTTACAAACAAAGACAAATTCTACGCACAACTTTGCCAGTACTACATTCACTGATTCCAAACCCTGACATCATATTCCACACATTACAAAATAAACAAACAAACACCACATAACCAAAAAAACAAACAAGGCATAAAAACAACCCAGGACAAAGACTGAGCTACAACATTTTGCACCTCACAGCATTTCCAACAGCCTCGGATCTTTTAGTGCCACCGCACATTTCACAGGCTGCAGCAAGTAAACACAGCTCTCACTCACAATCATACAAACCCTGACCCCCCCCCCCCCACAATGCAATAAGACCATGTCTCATCTCAGATTCATCTACCCAGGCTGGAAATAAATGGACCCTGTCAGTAGCCAGGCCACTCACATAACACACATGGACAAGGCTTTCAGAGCATGTCTGCACACACACACATCATAAAGTACAGTGGAGAGACGAGGAGGGAGCAGAATAGCTAAGGTCAGTCTATCCCTTAGTGTGATTTATCAGCACATTACAAGGCTAACACCGCTCATGTGTGTGTATGTGTGTCAGCAGACACTGTAAGAAGCACCTGTGCATGTGCACAAGCTAGCCTGCACATGCTCTGTCTCTCTGCCCCTATTGGATAGCACAATCTCTGTTTTTTGTTTTACTTCACGACAGCCTTTATAGGTGTTCTCTCAGCTGCACCGTTACACTCTGTCCTTCACTCCCTCCCTCCATTCCTCCATCCCTT
>SEMN01001315.1:0-71892 GCA_005408345.1 Macquaria australasica | reverse complement strand
TGCCTTAAGGACATAAAAACCTGGATGACCTGCAATTTCTGATGTTAAACTCAGACAAAACCGAAGTTATTGTACTTGGCCCCGAACACCTTCGAAACACATTATCTAAAGATATAGTTTCTCTAGATGGCATTGCCCTGGCCTCCAGCGAAACCGTAAGGAATCTTGGAGTTATCTTTGATCAGGATATGTCCTTTAACTCCCACATAAAACAAACTTCAAGAACTGCCTTTTTTCATTTACTTAACATTGCAAAAATCAGGCACATCCTATCTCAAAAAGATGCAGAAAAACTAGTCCATGCATTTGTTACGTCTAGGCTGGACTATTGCAACTCTCTATTATCAGGCTGCCCCAATAAATCCCTTTAAGACTCTCCAGCTGATTCAGAATGCTGCGGCACATTTACTGACAAGAACCAGAAAAAGAGAACATATTTCTCCAATATTAGCTTCTCTACACTGGCTCCCTGTAAAATCCAGAATAGAATTTAAAATCCTTCTCCTCACCTTCAAAGCCCTAAAATGGTCAGGCACCATCATATCTTAAAGAGCTCATAGTACCCTATTACCCCACTAGAGCACTGCGCTCCCAGAATGCAGGGTTCCTTGTGGTTCCTAGAGTCTCTAAAAGTAGAATGGGAGCCAGAGCCTTCAGCTATCAAGCTCCTCTCCTGTGGAACCAGATCCCAGTTTGTGTACGGGAGGCGGACAACCTCCTCACATTTAAGAGTAGGCTTAAGACTTTCCTCTTTGATAAAGTTTATAGTAGGGCTGACTCAGGTGACCCCTGAGCCCCCCCTTAGTTATGCTGCTATAGGCCTAGACTGCCGGGGGACTTCCTATGATGCACTGAGCTCCTTTCTCCTCCTCTTCCTCTCCATCTGTACGCCCTCATATCCCATCAATGCTTGTTATTAATTCAACTTCTTCCCGTAGCTGTGTGCTTTCTCTCCTCTCTCTCTCTCCCTCCCCTTCTGTTGCTTTCTGCAGGTGTTTCTGCCTCTGGAGCTGTGGAGGTCTGGGTCTGTGGTTGCTGCCGCCTGCTGCCCCCGTGCTCCTGCTCTGCACCCGCTGATGCTATTGCTGTTGTTGTTGTTATTAGTATTGCTATTATAATGTTGCTCTTAGTGTTGTTTCTGTTGGTGTTAACATCAATGCCATTACCATATCTATGCTGTATTGAGCTGCTGTATGTTCTCTTTCCTCCTGCTCTCTCTCTCCCGCTCCCCCCTTCCCCCTTCAACCCAACCGGTCGAGGCAGATGACCGCCCACCTTGAGCCTGGTTCTGCTCGAGGTTTCTACCTGTTAAAAGGGAGTTTTTCCTTGCCACTGTCGCATAGTGCTTGCTCATGGTGGGAACTGTTGGGTCTCTGTAAATATAAAGAGTCGGTCTAGACCTGCTCTATTCGAAAAAGTGCCCTGAGATAACTTTGTTATGATGTGGCGCTATATAAATAAAACTGAATTGAATTGAATTGAATTGAATTGAATTAAAAACAGATTAACGACACTTTGACACGTCGATCCAGTGATGAAGTGGACAATTGGACTGATTCTTTCTCTAGGCCTACTGATCCACCCAGCCACAGGTAGATCTATTACTATCTTACATTATATCACAATCTACACAAGTATAATCTCTATATTCTTTTTAACCGGGATAATGATTCATGTGCTTATTAGCTTGAGCTATTTTGCTATTTGATGCTTGGTTGAACTGTGGTTGGCCTTAATAGGCCTCAGCTCACTTTTATAGTTTCAGGTTGATTTTTCTATAAGTCTCTGTAATACTGATATTTAACTGTGCATGAGTGTAAATGAGAGGAATTAATAAAAAAGAGTTGGCATTTAGGCTACACATTTGCTGATGTAAAAGATAATGTTTGCTCACCTTTTAAATAAAAAACATTGTTATTAGGAACACTTTGTTAAACACTTGCTGTCATCAATCTTTCGCTTTTTGGGGACATTGTCGGTTTTTATTTATGTTAAAATGACGTTTGAGTAATTAGAGAACACCTCGCTGCTGAAACCAGCCGTCTTATGTTGAGCAAAGACTCAACACCCACACTTTAAATCTATTTCATTGATCAGGTCACCTGTGACCTGAGCAGTTTCTTTATGGACAACGCTTCAGCCTGGGAATATCTGCTGTGTTTCTTTATAATAATTACATTTTATCTTTTACATTTTTATTCATCTAGCACACAAAGTGTGGAAGCGCTTTGCATTCACCAAATGAAAAAGACAGAAATGGAAGGCTTTTCAGATGATCGTGATAATTTTCTCCCAATTCTGAGAAAAGGTTTTTATTTATTAAGGTTAAGGTGGTTATCAATCCTCGCTATTTATGAAGACGGAGGCATGATGGCGTAACCTGATTTAATTCACTCTTACTTCCTCCTTGGTTGAGAGCCGCTGACTGATGTGGATGGCAAGTTTGAAGTTTCACACAGAGTAAAATCACATTACGTGAAATACATGAAATGACACGACACACTACATGATACAAACCTACGCCTGCATCAAATCCAATATGTAAATATGTTTCAGGTGTTTCCATTTTTGCTTAATGAATTGTTGTTTTTTTTTAAAAAAGATTGTGATTTAATATTGCTCTGAGCCCTGTGTTATGATCTGTGAATTCATAATTTTCTCTGTGATTCTGTACCACTGTCGCACAGCTTTGCCTTCAGGCAACGGAAAAATATTTTGGTGAGGGGGGGTCAAAAAAATAAAAAATGTAGTTTTATCAATAAAATGTCCCAAAATTAACCAAGAAATTATGTGAAATAATTTTTTATCAGGTACCATCAAAATGTGTGTATTAAGTCATAATTGTGTATTAAGGGCCTCCATATATTTTCTTTGGTAAATGCAATATCCTTCTGTAGTTTAAAGCCTTTAAACAATAAATACCAACCGTTTCATATGAGCCACTGTTTAGTCATCTCTGTGCTTCCAGTGCTGTTTAGCAGACTGTGTGCAGTAGACCTGCAGTCAGAGGGTTGTCAGGTCATCAGCTCAGGTATCCACCATGTATCGCTCTTTTACTCTTTAGTGAAGCAGCCCACCGATTATGACTTAAAATGAGAGATCATTGGAGGTTGTTAAGAGTTATTGGTGTGGATGATGATTTAGTCACTACGATCCAGTCCCAAATCTAGATATGTGCAAAACGGAGCTAAAAACAGAGTGAATGTTGGATTTACATTCATCAGGTGGACAGAAAGACGACTCCAAATAATCAATAATTATCATATCTGCTAGATGTGTAAATAAGCAGATGTTTGCCTGCAGCTTCCCCATATCAACCTGAAAGGTAGTGATATGTCAGTTACTGTCCCTGTAGGCCCAGAAGAGGAAAAGGAAAAACAGTTTTAAACAAAACGGAAAACTTTGCTGTGGATGAAATGGAGGAACACATTTCCATTTGTTAAAATAACCTGTTTGTGTTTGGGGTTGCTAGATCAAGGCTTTCTCATGTCTCGTTCCAGATGAGTTAATTTGCCCAAAGAGCAAAAAAGCAGCACCTGGAGATGCTGTCACTGTGGACTGCCACCTCAAGCCTCAGCGTGATTTGACGAATGAACTATTGAAGCTGAAATTCAAGAAGTCCCACTATGTGCTTGTTTACAGAGATGGACATGATTCTGATCATGATAAGGCAGATCAGTTCAAAGGCAGGTCATCTATAGACCACAGTGGACTTACCAAAGGGAGATTTAGTGTGACAATCTTAAATGTTAAAGACACTTATACTGGAGAATACAGCTGCTCTGTTGGAAGTGGAAAAACGCCAGACTTCTGCTCCTTTGATCTCACCATCGGTAAGTAGTAGTGTACTTTAATTGACTGACATGTGTAGATGGAAACACAGCAGGGGCTGCTAATACTGTCAACACATTTACAGTAACGTGTCCAGCTGCCAGTGAATTTCCGAGAAACCTTTTCACAGCGAAACATGCACACAAACGACTTGAAATGCAAATGTTAATTTGACTGCAATGAATGGACACAAGTTGGAAGTTGTATGGCAATTATTCAGATTCAGTGGACAAAAGAAATATACAATATCTAGATATGAATTGTCATACACATAAACACATTATTTATGCATATATGTTATTTAATAATGATAATAACTTATCATGTTTCTGTGTTACAAAGTACTGAAACAAAGAACATGAGAGACAGTAATAAAGTCAATTCAGATAATTAAGATAAATTATTAAAATAATTTACTGTAATATAGTCCAAGAGATTAAAAAATCCCATATGTCAGTTAAAAGTGTGTTTTTAGCTACAGAAATAATTAATACTTTGGTTGCCATGACAGCAAATGCATTGTCACCCTTGGTTGCACAGACAAATGTAAACCCATATAAACTTTTGATCCTGTGATCAGACAGAAAAGTGAAAACCTGCTCTGAACATTTTTCTAATGCCCCTTGAGTTTGTAGTGCTGAAAACTTTTATTAAAGGATTTAGTTTTCCTTGTCCACCTGTTTGTCTGTTAGTAACTCACAAAGTTACACATGGACTGAGGTTGGTCCTTTAAATGTTGATCAGCTTGGTGGTGGTTCTCTCAGTAAAAGTTCGATAACGTCTGAATGAAATAAGGAACATCTTTATTGTCCATCAAAAGCAGTTTGTTAGTCACACAACAACAAAAGTGCAATGGCTTGATCCAGAACCAAGAAACCCTGTGTGCTCAAAACCAACAACTGTTTGGTGAACTAGGCTTGAGGTTAGTAGCAGTGGCTGGTCCACCAGACTTGACAACGTATCTAGGACACAACTCCCCCCCCCCCCCAATCAATTAAAACATTCTCAAAATTCCTCATTATCCTCAAAATTATAAAATAAAAGCTTGTAGTGAAATTTTTCAGGACTTAATCACCTTTGTCTTTTTTCAGCAATCGCTACAAAAAAGCAGATCAACAGCAAAGCCCCAGACCAAAATGTAAGTAAAATACAGACATGACAGAAAACTCAGCGCACTTGCATACATTTTTCATTTATCACTGTTTATCACTAGCCTGCGAGTCTGAGGGCCACAGTGTGTACATTTAACACATACTGCACCTCATTTGTAGCACTGTAATATATGGAGGTGTAAGAGCCATAAGTTGATAAAAAGTTATCAAAAGTTGATAAGTGAGTTGATAAGTTTTCTTAGTAGAAAAATGTTGAAATGCTCCTTTAGTTATGCTGTTAGTTACGTCACAGCCGATAGCTCTCAGTTAGAGTTAATTAGTCTGCGGAGCAAGACAGTTTTTTGACAGCTATGCCAAGTTGAGCACAACCAGAGTGAATCTTGTAACTTTATTTTCTGAGTAAACATTTTGAATGGAGGCACTGTCTTTGAAGATCCATTTCGCGTCAAGCTTATTGCTACACAGACTTTTAGCAGTAGTGGTAATGGACGGAAAGAAGATTGCCGCTACAGGAGGTGTTCAGTACGGAAGTATTGACGTGATAGACATGTTTGTACTGATACATCAAAGGGCCAATCACAACCAGGTGCAGAGACTTGCACCAAAATACCAATGCAAAAACCCACCTGTCCACTACCTGTCCACCAGCAAACAACAGACAGACTCAGTCAGAGACCAGTGGGTGAACATAGAGAAGTATTTAGCAGCTTAAGATCCCTCAAACACAGAGCTAACAGAGAGGGAACACTGGACTGAGATTCATCAGGTGACACAAACACGACTCCACATGAAGGATCATGTTGCTCTGTAACTGCTGGAGGTGGAAATAAGCAGCTGTTTGATCACAATTTCTTCATATCTACTTAAAAGGTGATGACATGTAAATATTTACTCAAATGCATTTTCATCATCTTTTTTCATAACTGAAGCACTTTGCAACCTAAAATAACTAATATCTGATCAGTTCAACGAGTTGGTTGATTGTTCGGATATTTCAGGAGAATATTCTAAATGTTAATACGTTTGTGCGATGAAACAGACAGACAGACAGTTTTGGTGGGACTCTCCTGGCTCTCCAGCTGCTTCCAGCTGGTTTAGTCACTGTGACCCTGAACAGGAGAAGCAGGAAAATGGATGGATGTTATGTTGGAGGCCCACAGTGAAGAACAAAGCCTGACATCTTTCCTCTGTTCTTTCAGTGCTCTACTTTGGCATTTGCATTGGCATTTGCATTGGTGTTGGTGTTGGCTACATCTATGTGGCTGTATTTGCTGTATTACTGAAGACGTGTAGAAATACCAGTAAGTCACAAATTTCTTCTCTATTTTCTCCATTTAAAAGGTTCAATATTTTAAGTCAGTCTTCAAACAATAGTCAGGTGTCCATATGTTCAGTGTAACAGGTTTTTCTTGCTGTGATCATTCATCCTGTTCTGGACATTCAAAGATCCCGTCCTGATGAGTTTTCAATGCCAACTTCAATGCCAAAGAAATCCTGCCCTTCAGAGCTCAGTGACTGTCGGCAGTTGCACTCACCTCAGTAACCATGAAGTGCATGGAAAAGCAGGTGCTCATCACCATCATGGCAGCTGGACCACCAGCACTTTTACAAGGCCAACATGTCTCCTCCACCCCCTGCTACAACACCCAAAACCACCAGGCATCTTTGGCAGAATCCTCCTCTTCATCGCCTTCAGTTCTGCATTCAACACAATGAAGCTCCAGCACCTCAACGCTCAGACCACAGACCGTAAGGGTCGGCGCATCAACATCTCCACCCATCACCATCAACACCGGAGCCCCACAAGGCTGTGTCCCCAACCCCTTCCTCTACACCCTGCACACTAATGACGGCACAAGCCCGTCTCCCACCACCACATACTTTAAGTACTACTTAATGACAATAAACACTGCATCTCATTTCCCTCAGCGGTGTGACAATAACTATCTACACACACTGCAATTCCCTGAACCCCACTCAATGATGTTTGCTTTTATTTCCTTATTGTTTAACTGTTTCATTTCTATATTTGTTTTTCTTATTGTGTTTCTGTTGAACCCAACATTTCCCCCCTCATTAAATAATACAGGACGAACTTTTGGTTCAATTCAATTCAGTTCAGTTTTATTTATATAGCGCCATATCATAACAAAGTTATCTCAGGGCACTTTTTCATATAGAGCAGGTCTAGACCGACTCTTTATATTTACAGAGACCCAACAGTTCCCACTATGAGCAAGCAACCATAGATCCAGACTCTACAGCTCCGGAGGCAGAAATACCTGCAGAAAGCAACAGAAGGGGGAGAGAGAGAGAGAGAGAGGAGAGAAAGCACACAACTATGGGAAGACGTTGGCAAGGCAACAAAAGACAGAGCTGATTGCTAGGAAATCATAGTCTGAGCAGTGACGATACAGTCATACCACTCTGCCAAGCCTGCACTTTGCCTTTTTTTAAACAAAAAAAGTGAACTGAACACAGTTAAGCAGTTCTTAACTTTTCTCATCTACTTTTATTTTACAACAAGCATTTTTATCCCATAAACAGTAAATGTGGCTGCTTATGCATGAGCAACAATGAAGCTCACTGTTTTTGACTAAAATCAACTGTGTATCAATTCAGTATTAGCATAGAAACTTAATTAAAACTCAAAAGCAGCAATTGACAGAAAATAGTGCGAGCAAAAATACAGAATTTGTGCTTGAGACATAACATGGAAAGGAATTGGATTTATTTGTGTGGCTCCTGGCTGTAAAAGCATCCATATCCCATGTGAAGCATCATGACTCATCATCACCAGTTTGACTGCTGTTCGGGTTAAATGATCAATCAATAATGTACTTGTCATATACATTACAGGTATATTGAGTTTACAACATAATTGAACAGTTTGAGTTACATATGAAATATAACCATTTTGTGTGTTCCTCAATCATTAATGACTGGAATACAGGCCTGTTTATTGCTACGTTTACACACATTTCTGACAGCACCAAGAACACCTGTTAATGTGACAGTGAAAGCACCTTCAAAGTGTTCTACGTCAGCCGTCCAATGGAATGAAAGAACGTGACTAAACAGAAGTTCAGAGTCGTATGAGTTTGTCATAACTTTAGTATTCTTGTGTATAACTCAAAGTATGTAGTAATTAATAGCAAAATATTTAAAAGGATTACAAGTACATTTCTCAATGCACAATCATGTAAAAGTGATTATAAAATGTGATAATTGAACAACATGAATTTGCATTTTGTACAGTAGCTGACTTTTTCCAATTTCCATATTTTCCCGGTGACATATTGTATTTACTGTACGTGAAACTGATGTAAAATGCCACAGCTGCAGCTACTACTTTTCCTGAATTTGTTTTGAGCGGTAATCCATCACCATTTTCTTCATTTCATTGGCTGGTTTAAGATCAGCTTTGGTGAGCAGTTGTGCTGGGTCACCCTTTGGATCATGTTTGTTTCTGTAAAACAAGGATCAGTTAGAAAATACAAGGAAACAATGTTTGAGGTTTCAGGCTTACTGCTTAATTAGAAAAATTGTGACCTACCCTTAACGTGTAATGCTCATACAGTATGTACTGTACCTAAGTATTCACATGGTTTTATTGTTTTATGGCACTGAATGAAAGTAGATTTTATGTGGCTTTTTTGACACTGATCAACAGAAACAGACAAACAAACAAAATACAAGTATTCACCCTCTTTAAGAGAACACTCCTAAATCCTCACCGGTGCAGTCAATTGGTTTTGGAAGTCACATCATTATTTAAATAGACATCACATGTATGTAGTCAAAGGGTTTCACTTGATCGAAGTATAAATACACCTGTATCTGGGAGGGTCCAACTTTTCAGTATCAAGGTAAACCCTCCACCATAAAGACAAAGATACACTCCAAGCATCTCAGAGAGAAAAGCATGTCAGGAGATGGATACAAGAACATTTCCAAGTCACTGAACATCTCCTGAAGTAGAGTTAAATCACTCATTAAGAAAGAACAAGTGAGGGAGGACACCAAGAGGCCCATGGCAGCTCTGAGGGAAGCTTCAGAGGCTCAGATTGGAGATTAGTCTTCCAGCAAGACAATGAGTCCAAGCACAAAGCCAAAGCAATAATGTTAATGTCCTGGAGTGGCTGAGTCAGAGTCCAAATCTCCATCTCAAACTCATGATCCCCATGCAACCCGACAGTGTTTGAGCAGCTTTTAAAGAAGAATGGGGAAAAACTGAGACCTATCTGCACCGACTCAAGGGTGTAATGCTGCAAAATATGCATCCCTTTATATACTGACTTGGAGGGGGTGAATACTTATGCCAACAAGTATTTTATATTTGTAATTAATTAAGATCACTTTGACATTAAAGAGCCATTTCCTTCAGTGTCTAAAAAGCCACATTAAAGAGAACTCCAGCGATTCAGTGTTGCACTTCTATAACGTTGGGGGGCTTCACAAGAGACAGACTGAAAGAAGAATGGTCAAAATTGAAGCAGCAGAGGTCCAGATATGGGGACCATTACCATTATAAATGGTAAATGGTGTGAGGAAGCACCAACTCCCTCACTATTTGCTAGAGTCCTTTTTGTTTAAAAAGTTGGACATTGTCCCACACAGTTTTCTTTGTTTTCTTTATTTAATGTATAGTTCCAAATGAATTGACCAAGACAAAGAATTATACTCCGCTTTAGAATTGAGTTTATTTCTTTAAAATATATCCATCGGTGCCATAAGCTGAGTTTGAGTCCTTTGTGGAAGCCATCTTGTGCCGGTGCTTAAAGAGGAAGCACGCCTCAATAGCAGCCATTTTATGTGGTGTACTATGAGTAGGCAGGTTCTCAGATTTGACAGCTAATTAAGATAAATACTGAATGATGTACACATAATCTGTTTCTTTTGAATGTACAGTATTTATTTTAACATATTGAAGAATGAATTGAGGCCTTGCTGGTATGAGCCAATTAAAAAGATAATGTTCTGCCCTGATAGGCCAGTTTAAACTGGAAAGGCGGGCTCTCATGGGAGGACTGGTTGGATTTTTTTGTTTTTTTGTGAAGAGCAGCTCCAGAACAGTTTAGAGCTGTCTAAAGAATACAAAGTGTTCTCCATGTTTTTTCTTTGTTTCATGATTTCTTTTTTTTGGAGACTGAAAATAAAAGTCTGCCTATGTTTCCAGCACACCTCCCTGCCAGCGTGATGTTTTGTCTTCCGCACATTTCATCATGCTACCCTGCACGTCACCTTACAACAATTGGCTGCATTTATATAGCGCTTTAGAATCTCTCTTACACACTCACACACCAATGGCAGCATGCTACCATGCATGTGTACCAAGGTGCTGGCCTGACCATCGGGGGCAATTTGGGGTTCAGTGTCTTGCCCAAGGACAATTCAACATTTGCACAGGAGGAGCCGGGAATCGAACCGCCGACCCTGTGATCAGTGGACGACCCACTCCTGAGCCACAGTCTCCTATTATACCCCCTTGTTTCCTCGATGCTAACTTCTTTCAAACTCCACACCTTCAGCTCGTCATAAATTTTAAGTCTCAGGTTCAAGATAACCCAAAAACAGATACAGTATATTCTGCTATGTTACATATTCATTGGTACTTTCTTTTTGTGGTGTTATATTACAAAAATACACACAAATTGTAGATAAAGACTGAAAAGGTATTCATATTTGTGCTCATAATGACATAGGGTGTTGCAATGAATGAATACAAAAATAAACAGACTTACGATTTGAGGTGTTTTTCAATGGCCTTTCGTTCATACACTGTTCCGTATTTTGTTTCCACTGGATCAACAAACATCTTGTCGGTGAGCGGACAGATTAGATGTGGGGGTACATGCTGCTTCCCAGGATCCACCAATTTCTTTCAAATTAGAAGTAAAGACAGTATTAACATGTCACACTGATGTAAAAGTGTGCCAAAAATGTGATACATCATGAAAAAAGGTCATATGCAAGTTGTATTGTAATCCTAGATTTTGAACATGAGTGGAGCCCTCTAATGCGGCTGGTAACCTCTTCTTTGTAAATATGTGCATTATAAACTTGACCCCAGAATCAATTCCTTTCTAAACAGAAACTGATTTTATGCTTCACAAAGGTAGTATTTATTGCACAACAGTGGTATTGCATTGTCCTGACAGGTGTTCATCTAATTTATTTTCAAATTATTGCAAAGCTAATGTATTGGATTTCTTTATATTATCAAGCATTCCTGCGTTTTTGTCTTTCCCCTGTAGAATGTTTCAACACACTATTGTCCATTTACCTTCTCCATATCATCCATTGACTGCGCTGCAGTTTCCTCTGTATGTTTTTTGGCCTCCTGTTCGTACTTGTCACGGCTGGTCAGGAATTCCTCAGCCAGAATGCTTCCACAGAAAAAGACACATTTTTAACTCAAATGCTTCATTTACCAAAGCACAAATCAATATGTTGTGTTTGTGCTTCGTCTTCTTTACACAGTATGAGCATTTCTGCATTTCTGAAATGCTGTCAAGAATTCAGATTTATACTGTATAAGGAAGTCATCTGTAAAAAGACATGACTTTCTCACAATAGAGCTTTCAAAATCATATGCCAAGTCACCAAAGGTTAAGTTTAAAGTTTGTCACGACGATGTGGTATGTGCTCGCAGAAAGAGACTGAGAAGGTGAGGCTGATTACAAATAATGAGCCATGTCAGCTACTGATACATAAAAATAAGCCAATGTGTCTCCTACAACATCAAACTGGTATTTCATTTTTAAGTGACTTATTTAACAACCTCATCTCCACATGCATAGAAAGGAACAACTAGCCTAAACATGAAATTTGTTACTGATTATGCCTATTATATCCTGTCATGAAAGCAGCAGGAAATGTATTATTCAGCAGAACTGCATGAAAAACAAAAGCAGGGTTAGGGTTGGTATATTGGTACACTATTAACAAGTACTGAATTATTAAAACAACTTGGAGTACTACTTCACTTAGTTAAGCATTTTAAACCCAGTATAATATTCCTATTGTATCCCTATAATATTCCTACAGGGACATATCTGGTTGGTTTACTGACTTTACTGGGATCTTCAGATACTTGCATGCTTTAATGTAACTTTAAACATTATATTAACATATAGCAGCTATATTTTTAATTGATCATATAATAACATATATATATATATATATATATATATATATATATATATATATAACATATGTTCTGTTGTAGCTACTCAGCTGAGAGTTTATGTTACGTCTCTCACATATCAGTATATATAATACAGGGACTGTCTGTGCGTCCTATCCAGAGACTCTAGAAAACGAGGAAGAGTAGAAAAACTATTTGTAATGCACCCACATCCATATTGAGACACACTGCATCGTCAAGCCTTTTCTGTAAGTTTACCACCATGAAACCAGAGGCCTATATTGCTATTCTTTGTACATGCATGTTATTAAAATCACACTTTTTTTAAATTAGGCTGTTCACAAATCATAAGCTAACATTAAGTTATAGAGAGACCTGAGAAAGCCCTCCACCCCCATCCCGATTGTCTTGCTTACCCACATGACATTTGTGAATTATTTATTATTTTTTACCAATATCATGCATTTACAGTAAAGTGTTACGCTTATTTGTGTATAACTTTGTTCATCAGCAAAAAGGACAACGTGAGATGGGGGGTTGAGACTGTGAATCAGCAGGGACAGCAGCCCCTTACAGTGTTTTAATGATCAAACATGGACAATAAATCTTAGTCCTCTGATGAGGCCTATAACTGAAAACATGGGTGTATTATGGGTGTGTAGGGGGCTTGAATCCAACCTGTCCAATGGATCTTCAGGCTCAGGGATGATGAGCAGTCCATACACAGCATTGAGGATATCTCTCATGGTGATCTGAGCATTGTAGTTCCGGTCAAATATGTTGTGGCAGATGCGCCCCACACTGTTAATATTACAGTGGTACACCTTTGCTCATGTTAAGAAAATGACACTGCAGTTAAAGTACATATATTGTTTACAATTATTCAAATTCATTTAATTTTATTATATTTCTTTGAAGCAATGCTTTTGGAAACACTAGCATAGAAACACTCCATGGGCCTCATTCACTAATGTTTTTTTATTTTTCAATCTTAAATTTGCTTATGAAAAATGAATGAGAAGAATAAAAAGGATGTGGGAGGATATAAATTATTATTCAGTTATTATTCAATGGACCATAGTTCTCCTTGTGATCTATCAGGCGGCGTTCTTAAAATGCACGCTGATTATTACATGCCCTATTGCCCTGTCAGTAAAGTAGGCTGTTGTTCATTTCTCTTCTCAAGTGAATATACTCTTGGAAACAATCTATTTCCTGGTGTGCGACCGGACAGAGAGTTGCCAGCAATGAAGAAGACCCCAATCCAGGTATCAACTGTGAGCTGGGACCCACAGAATAAGAAAATACTGATCAATCTCACACATTTAAGGTCTTAAATATTCTTAAAAGATTAAACAAGTGCCTGAGTTTGCCATCACAAATGTGTGAAGCTGTTCATCTATTCGGCAGGATACACGTGTGACAAAGCGAACAAGTGGAGGCTTCACTGGGTAGTCAGGACCAAACTGGCAGAACAGCTCAAAGACTCCTTTCTCATAAGGTGTGTCAGGAGGTCCTTCCATGACAATCTTCCAGAATGCTGAAAAGTTTAGAAATAACATTCAAAACTTGACTCTGGCGCAAACATGCAAGCTGTGGTTAGTTGTACCTCAACTTGATTACTGGGCTTGATTAGTACAAGCACTTTCAAACTGCTGAACACATGGACAGTGTGTTGGAACTACTATTCCCAAAGAAGGAATCAACTGGCCCGGGACAGGTTAGGCTTAACTGGTTTCTAATGCAGAAAGTTGTGTACAAAGTATGTGATAGAGAAAAATGGTTCTGGTAGCACACCATACACGTTTTTCATGCACAACCCTGTTTGTGAAAAGAAACCCTGTTTATACATTCCAGTATGTGAAAGTCATGCTAAGTCACACACACAAAAAAAAAAGACTAGCCAACGTCAATATTTAGAATAAAAATGCTACTTACTGAAGTCAGATTCTGATGGAAAGATGGTGAAGTAGGGATGTGGGTTACAATGCAGGCTCCTCAGCTCCTCCAGGATACGTCTGTCCTTTTCCATCAATTGCTGAACTTTGGCGTCCCGAATCTTCTTTTTCAGAGCACTAGTTTGAAAGATTAGTGCCTCAATATTAATACAAATCTTGTAATACTTTAGATTGTAGTCTGATAACTACAGTTTAATCATGTTGTCATTACTGGGGTCATACGACCTTTGAAAACCCTCAGGCAGCCAGACCACTGGCTGCAAGGACCTAAACAAGTTTCTGCAAGTGCTAAAACAATTGTAGGTTTATCTATTAGTTGGTTGACAGAATCACCAAGAATTTTTAATCATTTATCAAGCAAAATGCCAAAATTCTCTGGTTGCAGCTTCTCAAACGTGAGGATTTGCCACTTTTCTGTTTTGTATCATAGTAAACAGAATATCTTCGGGTTTTGGACTGACAAAACATCACCTGAAAAAAAACCTGCAACAATGTAATTTCTTTGTGTATTTATTTCTAAATTGTCTTTATAAATATACTTGCAAAGCTGTATCTTCGTGATTAGTTTATGCTTGATTTCCATGTTTGAGTTTCCCACAAACTGCACACTGGTCTATTATTAACTAAGTCACACAGCCTCTGAGCCCAACCTTTGTACTCACCTCTGGGCTTGACATACCATAAGAAAGAAAAATAATACAACAAAGTAATCCTCAGCAGATAAAGCATGTTCCAAATAGACATGAAATGAGATTATTCTGTCGCTTACCTCTCTGTCACTGTCACTTTACTGTTCATCAGGCTTGGCAAGACAGTCTCTGGAAATGTATCATACCCACGAGAAGCAAAGATCCCTCTTAAAAAACTCTGAAAAATACCAAGTGGAAATGAACAAGCACATCATTACAATGTGCAGCTGATGCCGGTTTTAAACTCATAACTGTGATGGTGTCTAATTCTCAGAGCACTTCAAACAGAACAGTAATCGGTGTACTAACTGTAGTGATGGAAGATGGGTCACTTTTGTTCTTGGGTTTCCTTAACGCCAAAGAGAGAACAGTTTCAATCTCAAAAAGCTTCAGACCATCTTTGCTGGTCTCTGGCTTGAAACAGCAACCCCCTGAAAGCAACATAGATTCAAAAACAGTTTATTAAAGTATAATTTAAACCCCTTTAAAGCACTTGTTCATGTCACTGTGAAACCATTGCCTCAACTAACTTGACTAGTCAAAGGCAAGTGTTGAATCAAGCTCTCATGAACACAAGATGATTTACAAAAGGAAATCTTCCCATTTAGGGTTTTTCAGCAAATTTTACCACAATCTTACCAACATCGACCTTAACCTAGAAGTCTCACGGCCCCTCGATAGGGCATCGGCTACCACATTGTTCTAATTGACCTCAGTGTTGTGTGGCTGCAACACACGGCTCCATCTGAACACACATTGGCATGCTGGAACTTGGCCAGGAAAGCTAAGGGATTGTGGTCTGAGTGAACCACTATCTTCTCCCCGTGGGTGACATAAACCTCAAAATGCTTCACAGCCAACATCAACTAAAGCCTCCTTCCCAATGGCTGAATATGCTGGTTGTTTCCAAGTCAACTTCTTGATCTGCAATTGCGATTAACTCCTAATTTTTCAGCCATTGCAACTGCACTCAGGTCATATCCTCACGCAGACAGAAACTAACCCAAAATACGTCATAGATGAAGCTCTCAGTTAAAAATGTTGCTCGCTATCAGCAGCACGCCACTCTCATGTGTTCCTATCTCGGCTTACTCTGGCATCTGCCCTCTGATAGGCTTATATTAGGTAAGATCTTCTTGACAATTGGCAACCAATCAATAGAGCAAATCACCACCTTTGACACTGTTTATTAATCTATACACACTGATTGCCAAACCGCACGCACTTTTTATCAATTTATTCTTCAATTTGTTAGTCTATACATTCAGTTTAGCAATTCATGCCACAACAAATGTTTTTTTCCACCATATGACCCCTGGGGGACTCATGTTCATAAGTTAACATATACAGTATGTAGGTGGGGGGGGCATAAGGGTAAAGCTGTCCCCCTTTGCAGACCCAGGTTGAGGAAAATTGTACATAGACTTTATTTTTTTTGGTTTTGGCCATGATTTCTGTTGGTCTTTTGGTTCTATGGGTTTACAACCTGTCTGATTTGCATCACTTGAACCCCCTCTTGTTGGCACATGCATTCCCCATTCCCTCTTAAAGCACCAGTATAAACTAAATTCACTTTTCCACTCCCCTCTGTCAGACTGTCTTTGTTGCATTGTTCCAGCCTTTAAGTCTTGACTGCCTGCCTAGTTTTTTCATTTCCTTGTTCTCTGATGTCTGCGTTGCTCTTTGAGAATTGAGCATCCTTTGACTGTATTGCCCTACTCTTCCATTGCCTCCTGAGTCTGGTTTTGGTGTGCCTTAGCATGGTTACCATGGGGTTTTGTGATTATGGAACCTGGTTCGAATAGAAATAACTCAAGATACAAGAAAAGTAAGCATCCATTGAGGTTTTCATACTGTACCTGTTGCATTGCTGATTCCATGCAGAGTATTGTTCTCCACTTTTCCAAGAAGAATTGAATCCACAATGATGTTAGATTTTATCAGGTTGGCAGCAACAACATCTGGCTTGTTCAATGATCTATGCAATAAGAATGGGTTCTCAGGAAACATAATATAATTTGCAGGTGTTTTACATTTTTATGCTTCATATTAAAGAGCCCCCACCCCCATACACACACAAAGGTGTGTCTTTCTATACTTGTGCAGACCCTTATTGACATAATACATTCCCTAGCCCTTTACCTTAACCATCACTACTCCAGTTTATTGGTCCATTTCACTCGAATATTAAATCTACCACTAAGAATCTTGGTATTATCTTTGACCAGTATACGACTTTTGACCTTTTGTTTTTTAACTTTTGATCATGTTACTAAGCTTGTCCAGTCCTGTTTTCTTCAGCTAAGGAATATCTCAAAAATCAGATCTATCTTATCTTCTACAGATCTCAAACTATTAATTTCTTACTTTCATTTTCTCCTGCCTAGATGATTGTAATTCCCCCTACACGTGCCTCAGTCAAACTGCTTTAAATCGTTTACAGTAAGTTCAAAATGCAGCTGCCAGATTATTAACTATAACTAGCCATTGGTCCCACAATACCCCTGTTCTTGCATTCCTCCATTGGTTTCCTTTAAAATTCAGAATAAACTACAAGATCCTGTTGATTACATATAAGGCACTGCATGACCTCGCCCCCAGTTACATTTCTGATCTCCTCGTTCCTCGTTCCACTTCTCGACCACTTCAAACCTCAAAAGTGCTGTGTTTTACATTGTAATTTATTTTTTCGTTTTTGTGTGTGTGAAGCACTTTGTAACTGTGTGTTTTAAAAAGTGCTATATAAATAAAGCTTTACTTACTTACTTAGTAAATGCCTCACCCCAAACCTTACCCTAAACTGAACCTAAACCTAATTCTAACCTTAGTCCTAACCTTCAAACAGTCCTTTGAAGTTGTTTGGACCGGCCAAAATGTCCTCACAATGCAGAAATGTCCTCACTACAATGGTTTAAAACTAAATTTGAAGAGCTGATTGGGACAGAATATTTATAGTGTCCGATAAGCATTGGTATCATAAAATAAGAAACTAGCATAGAGAAAGAAGATTACCCAACATCGTTTCCATCTGTGAGACAAAGAATGCGAAGTTTGCAGTCTGGAAACTTCTTGAGTTTTTCCAACTCAAGCATCCCATGCTGTAGGGCATCATACAGCTTAGTTGTTCCTGTTGCCTCGAGGGTGTGCACGTGTTCCTAGAAAAGTAAAAATCAACAACTGTGTCTATTGTATGCTGTATGCCATACGGAAAGGAAGAACACATCTGAACCTTCAGTGCTGTACATCTGAGTCTCTTGGAACTCTGGTACACTAAATGTTTATCAGGGTTTTGAAGATGTGTAAAGTATTGTATTTACCTTGAACCTTTCGAGCGTCTCTGTAAATGTGTGGAGCGTTTTCACTGTAGAGTCAAACTTCACAAGGCCAATGACATGATGGAAATCATAAGCCATGGTCCGTGTTGCAAAGTTGTCAAAAAGCTGTTTAACAGCATGGATTTTCTGTATCTCCACACTTCCATAGCAGTTCTCCCTCATGGATGAGCTTGTATCTATCAGCACCTGATGAAAGTAAAGTCAAGAAATGATAGAGTTATATATTTTATTTTCTTCTTCATCCAACAACGAAGCTCAACTTGAAGCATACACTTCATAGGGATCTTGAAGGAGCACTTGTTTTGTAACTTTGTTAAACCACATTATACACCAGCATGGGTGGGAGCACATTATAGGGAAGTAATGTTCCTAAAACCAAAGAGCTGGTGGTGGACTTCGGCAGGCGCAAACTCCCTCCACCTACACCAGTGAACATCCAGGGAACGGACACTGAGATTGTGAGATCGTACAAGTATCTGGGTGTTCACTTGAACAACAAACTGGACTGGTCAGACAATACGGACGCTCTGTTTAAGAAGGGCCAGAGCCGTCTCTTTTTGCTCAGGAGACTAAGGTCTTTTGGAGTGCAGGTGGCGCTCCTGAGGACTTTCTATGACTCTATGGTGGCATCAGCCGACTTGTATGGGGTGGCATGTTGGGCCAGTGGCATCTCTTCCAGGGATAGAAAGAGACTGGACAGACTGATTAAGAAGGCCAGCTCTGTCCTTGGATGCCCTCTGGACCCAGTGGAGGTGGTGGGAGGCAGGAGAATGGTGGCCACGCTATCATCACTACTGGAGAACACTTCCCACCCCCTACATGTCACTCTTTCAGCACTGGGCAGCTCCTTCAGCGACCGGCTGCTCCACCCGCGGTGTCTGAAGGAGAGGTACCGTAGGTCCTTCCTGCCTGCTGCTGTCAGACTCTATAATCAGTACAACTCCCGGTAATCTACACTTGACTGTCAGTGTGCAGACTATTCACTACTATACTTCATCTGCTGCTGTGCATTATCTTCATACATATATTGTATTCATGATGTTATCTACTTCATATGTTGCTGTGAAATATTTTCATGTACATGTATATTATATATGTGCAATATTTTTATCTTATCTATTTGTTCATACTTACAACTGCACTCAGTCACTCTATTATTTATTTCTGTCTGTACTGTGTACAGGACTATTTTTCTATTTTTTCTATTTATTTTATTGTATTTCTATATAGGACACTCTTGCTGGCTGCTGTCATAGTGCCCCTACACTGCCCATGCTGAATTGTTCACATAAGTAAAAAGCTTGTATCTCCATGCAGTCTCAGCTTGACTTTGGTGACATCTGAGTAAAAAGGAATCTTGCTGATTTTTCCCCTGTGGGAAGGACATGTCTACATGACAAGATATGTGAAAGAGAATATGGCGTCCCCAAACGTACCATCAACAGCAGCTGAGCAGGATTACATTTTTAAATATAAGTATCGGATAGCTAACGATACGAATGTTAAAAAACCAAGGGGTCTTAAAACCCTCAAACCTCAACTGCGGCTGTCAAGGTTGCTAGGCAACAGGAGCGGCACTTCATGACGCTGGTGACGCAAACAGGGAATCCTCTGTGGACCAAACCGTCTCATTTAACAACTCTTGGTTTAGCCGTCGCGGTCCATGAAGGCTGTGTCTTTTGTAGACCGCGTCCTTAGAGGGATGCAGCTCCTGAATTGAGACACAGCTATAGAGTCCCTTGAGATTATGTTATCCCACATAAGGCCTGTCTATTTATTAATTTATGTGAGCTAATCCAACTACAGCAACACCACATCCTGCTGCAGACTTAATTTGACCATAGCGTGGCTTAATAGACACTTTTCGGCATAGCTGCACTGCATATCACAGACTCAGTGATGACCATCTTGTGTGAAAATGATTCTATTTAGTTCAGTTAGTAGTAATTAGCATGAGCCCACATTTCCTGTCTGAATCACTGCTTATAAGCTCCATCCCACACAGCGCTTTTCAACCTTAATGGTTCCCAAAGCGCTTTCACAGATTGGTCTCATTCATCCGTTCACACACACATTCACACACCCATGGCAACAAGCTGCCATGCAAGGTGCTGGCCTCCATCAGGAGCAACTTAGGGTTCAGTGTCTTGCCCAAGGACACTTTGACATGTGAACAGGAGGAGCCGACAAACCGCCAACCCTGGGATTAATGGACGACCCGCTGTACCTCCTGAGCCACAATAAAGGTAAGTTAATGGACAGAGACGTGCATGCATGTGGTTGTAGTAGTCAGATCTCCTTGCTTCTTGTACACACAAACATCTCAGAAATATTCAGCCCACTGGATGGTGCACTGAGCCAGATTTTATGGGTGTAGTTACTCATTAAAAGAAGAAGTAGTAGAGGATCAACATTACCATTATAGCCTCTTTTGGAGTCCTGGTTGTAACAAATGAATAGTCATCCCTATGGTCACGAGTTCTGCATGAAAAGTTAAGAATTTCATCAAAAATGTACACTGAAAGTGTTAAGATGATATATACTGTATGTAAAAACATATGAGATAGGCTGACATTAGTTTGGGCATTCTAGTGACTAATAAATGGCTGATACTGCACATTGCTGTTATATGTCTATGTCCTTACATTTTTACGTAAACATCAGACTTATTGAGACATTTATATTTGTAGCTTTGTTGCCAATTTGATACAAGAGGAGAAATGCAGCCACTTTGAATGAGCATTCAAAGACACAATATTATAGTTGTAGATTTGAATAAACTGTATAAATGTCAGAATCAACTTAAAAAAATAATAATCATATTTTGATTTTAATCTATAATAGGGCTTAGAATACAAAAAAAATGTAAGTACTCACTGAGCTGCTAATACGTCCACATCCATGGTTTGGGTTTTGCCAGCCAGAAAGTCATATACCTGGATCTTTGCAGGTAATGCCTTATCTTTAGTCAAATAGACACCAAGTTTGTCTGCCAAAAAAAGTAAAAAAAATGCAAGACCAATAATGTTACACATCAGGAAATTCTGTAGCTGACCCACATGTCAAGTGTTCCTGTTTTTTCCAGCTGAGAAACTTTGCAAAACTCAGGCCCATTGTCTCTCAAGCAGAGATGAAAATGATAATTCACGTTTTTATCTCATCCTGTCTCTACTATTGTAACTCCCTCTTCACCTGCCTCAGCAAAACATTAACTTTACAAGTGGTCCAAAATGCTGCTGCAGAGCTTCTGACCAGGTCCTCCAAAAGGTCTCATGTGACACCAGTTTTGATTTCTCTTCATCGGCATTTACAGATAGAAAATGACTTTAGATTTATTAGGCAATATGCCATCTCATTATGGTTATATGGCGACTTCAACCAACAATAAAGGATAGTAACCACCTCAACATTATTTCTTTTAACCGACTCAGTGGGTGAATGCAAATATTTCTTTCCCGTTCCAGCCGCATTTACTCACTGGATGTCCGCATCTGGATGTGCAGTATAGGCTGATTTTTAAAAAAGGTGTACATGTGTACTGTTGTCCTTATAACACATATTTATGAAATCATCATCAGGTTTATGAAATTAGGCATTCAGAGTTGTGCAGTACCTTCACTCAGTAAAACAAGGCGTTTGTCATCAAAACCGAGATCCTTCAAAAGCAGTGGTGGAGTCACATTGAGCTGAGGGAAAGCTTTCATTTCTTCTGCCATGTCTCCAAAACTCTTCTCAGTATTAATGTGAAAGCTGTAATTTAATTATTTGGGTTACTAATTGGGTTACTGTGAATACTGAGAGAACTGTATCAACTTATCTCACACACACACACACACACACACACACACACACACACACACACACACACACACAGCCGAAAAACAACGTTTGAGTATCTTTGTAAAGTAGTGTACTGTTATACCTAAATATCTTGTACAGACTTACTACACAACCCACACTAAGAATCAATTACAAATATTAAATATTGATCAGTTTGGACTGCTAACTAGAAAGTGACAGTTATTACCAATATTTTAACATGTTACTTGATCTAAGCATAAACTAGTCTTTGTACTATATATATGGGAATCTGTATGACAACTATGTTGGAACACATCTTGTGTGTTATCTTATTGTTGTTAATTTTATCACCTTTCTTGAACATGAAATTGGATAATAGGCTACATACTTCTGGCCAGTCACACTGTCATGAGAAATCCAAAGATGATATGTTGTAATTGAAGGATGGACGCTGAGTAAAATTTTCTCAATGTCAGTGGCTCTGCGGAGTGACGTTTCTCGCAAAACCTCTTCAGTGCAGTTTGGAATCTTCTCACCATCTTAACAAAGGAAAAGAGAAAGTCAAAATATAATGCCCATAATTACACATAACCACCCCCTGACCAATAATATAGCTGAGAAGAAGAAATATTTCAAATTGGAAAGAGATGTGACAATCAAGTCCAACTGTGTCTGAAGCAGGGAAAGGCTCTTGGTAGTAGACAGCTGGCTGCGCTTTAAATATAAGCCTAGTTTGTTTAGAACCCTGTACTATTCACCATAGACAGGCATTTTACGCATGCATTTTTGCATGCATCACACACACACACTCACCGGCCACTTTATTAGGTACACATGTACAATCTAATGTACAATACAAGAGCTCTGCCATAACGTCTGCTGTTATGATGCTTGTCATGTTCAGTTTGTGTTGACACTGTTGTAGAGGTGTTCATTCAGTTACATGTTTTAGCATCACAGTTAGTGGTGGTGTTGAACTGGGTTGCATTAGATTGTACAGGTGTATCTAATAAAGTGGCCAGTGAGTGTGTGTGTGTGTATTTAGCCTTGATAAACTGGGTGTGAACACATCTACACAAGTACTTGCACAATGTACTTTGCTTTGCGAGGTATAATAGACATTTACAATGAATGGAAATTCAATGTTCACCTTTGTTATCTCTTTCAAATAAAGGGTTTAGATAAACTGGTGCTGTGCTTTGAACCATTGTGCCAGTCCGCCTGCCTGGGTTACTTTTTTACAACAATAACACTGCATCCACAGATCTCAGCAATTAACTTGGTGAGTAAAATGGTTTTGTAATGGCCAAAACCACAAAAAACAAAGCTGAATACCACCCAAAAACATACATTTTACGTACGTAATGCATCATTTTGAACCATAAGACATTTTACTTTTACCTTTGATTTTCTGGAGTACAAATGCTTTTTCAAGGACACCTGGTACTCCAGGTATAGTGACTGGATCACAGAAACGGCTGTCTTCTTCAGACCTCAGAGAAAATGGTGCGTAGTTCTCATGTTCTGGCGTCTCTTTCTGTCAAAATAATAATAATAATAATAATAATAATAATAATAATAGGTACTGTTAGTTAAAAAAAACCCTACAGTATAAATTCTAAATTCCCACATTGTTACCCCCTTCTTCCCTAACTTTACATCTTGTTCCTTTATATCTACATGTATGTATCAGTACATTCTGAACTGCCGTTATCTAAAGCGCTATCAAACTAATGTTGACTGTTGGTAGCCAAGTTGCTAATGGATACATAAGCTGACTATATGCTAGTACAGCCATGTAATGACTGACTGTTTCTGCTGTTTTCCAGTCAGTTGTCTGTCAGTCAATGATCTGATAGGTTTAAACCTCTTAGGTCAAAGGTACATTATGAGATGACAATTTGGAAGTCATGTCCTATTTCCCAAACATAGTTGGTATCAGAGCAATGGGCTTTATCAATGATGAATTAATGACACAGGGAGCACATATGATATGCTGTTTGCTTGCTTGTTAAAAAATCAGTTCAAAGAAATCTGTCTCTCCATTCCTCCACACCACCACCATACACATAAATACTCTACACATTTGCCATTTGCTTTCTGGTTGAACCTATAGATAGGAATTCAATTTAAAAATAGAGCTAAAAAAGAGACAGAGTGGACAAGCAAAAAGCAAAACTAAATCTTTTAATGGATCTTTGTAGGAAGCCGCTTGTGAAGCTGGGTCCAGATCTTGGGGGGTGCTGGGGTTGTCTGTGCCTGTGACTAATTTTACCATTCAAGGTTAAAAGGGTCAATCGCAAGAATTAACAACAGTGCATGTTGACTCCAACAATATGCCCCCCTCTGACAATTTTTACTGCACCCCCAGACCGGACAGGCTAAATCCTGTGTTAAGGTAAAACAAACAGCTTGGATATCTCATCACCTGTATGAATTTAGATTCTGATAATATGCATAATATTAGTCTGCTACTCATGTGGAAATACCTTAGCCTCTGACATGAGATATGCCCAGCAGTATGTCGAATACTCAAAGACATCAAGGTCCTCAATGATCTTTTCTCCTTGTTTTTTTCCAAGCTGTGGCAAAAGCTCTCTAAAGAGCATGTACAAGCCTTCAAACACCGCGATCTACAGGAAAAGAAAAACCATACTGTTACCTGAAGAGAAAAATATCATTTTCTCAACGCAAATAAAAACAATGCAGTTCAAAATGTAACTATACTAATTGCGTATTACGTCAAAACACTTCAAAAAGGTCAATGGCAAAAGGTAATTAAAGTAATATTACACCATCTTGTATAGTTTACCTTCTGATTCCTGGATATGATCTCATTCTTCCAGAGTAACTGATACAAACTTTGGGCCAAAGGGTTACATCCAGTCAGCTTTCGTATGTAGCCAATCAAATTCTTGTATCCAACTCCTGGAGCCTTGTTTTTCTAGAGTAGAAAATATCAGTTTTAAACAATTACAAACTACATTGTCCACATGATTATTTTTCAATACAGGGAAAGGGGCTTCTAAAAGAGTTAAACAATATAGACAGTTTGGAGTTCCTTTCTTGCAAACATTTTAAAAAACTTTTTGGATTATGATGCCAAAATCAACGAAAGCTTACACAGAGCAGAGGTGGCACACAAACCACTTTCTTTTTGCTTTGTGTGCAATTTCTTTTATATATATTGGAAGCTTCAATCGAGATGTTTGTTTTTGCAGTAAAGTTGTCTCCAGTTATCTTTATGTTTCTTTTAGAAGCATTTTATGTAAACCTGAACATACATTCACAACGATCATGGTAAGTTAATCCAGTCCTGTACCTCGTAATATCTAAATGGTATTTATTTTTAAGTTTTAAGTGTTGTATTCCTACAGGGCAAGGACAACATAAGCGATTAAAAAAAACTGGCTTCTCTAGAATATAATTATGTAAAAAAAATAGATTCATCATACTTCTCACGATACAACATGAAACACTGCTTACAATGATATAAAGTGAAGACAAGAAGACACTGATTCCTTTGGAGGTTTGTTGCACTGAGGGCTCAACATCATGGATGAAGAATTCTGCATGGTCTGGAACCTGCTCAGAAAACATGGACAGCGAGAAGTACACTGTTGACCCGTCTGAGATTCCACAACTTTCCAATGTGTTGCCACTGCCATGTTCCCCTCTGAAAATATGATTAATAAACACATCAGAATCAGCATCAACAATTATGATCAAAAGCCACACTATCTATGCATTACAATAATTCAGAATTACTTGTAATGAAGGACATATCCTGGGATTCCACTTTCATTTGCAAGCTTGTTCTTCAAATTAGCTATTGTGTCAGTTGCCAAATCCACCTTCACCTCGAAGACTCCCTGTATCAAATATTTTTTAAAAAGGGGAGAAAAAACAACGAGAGAGTGGAGAAAACAGAATTAGAGAGAAAGTCCAGCAGAAGACACACAGTTTTTCATATCACAATGTTCTACACGTTCAGTTTCATTTGTATAGCGCCAAATCATAACAGAAGTTATCTCAGGGCACTCTTCACATCATGTCCTGTGTGTGATGTGGAAATAATCAAATGTGCATAAGAGCTAATACAGAGCAGTAAATCATCCTTGCTGACCAACCACAGTACTGCAACAAAAAGATCCCCAAAAACTATTTCCCCCAAAGACTGCCATTATAAACAGAAATGTATAAAACTATTCACAGGACACCTCGAACTGCAAACCAGGTTCATTATAACTTTATGTAGTATACCCTTTAAAACCATGAAGGTTAAGTTTCCCCAAAGCTCAGAAAAGCAGATTTTGTGAGTGTGACATCATCCCAATGTAAAGTCTATGTGATAAGGGGGGCAGGGCCAAGGCTAAGTTGAGGATCAAAAACACCCTAGAGCACTGTGCTGTAACTCACCCTGAGCATGATGCAGCATCGAACTGTATCAGTTCCGTAGGTTTCAGTAACCTTTTGTGTCGACATTTTAGGAGCTGTTTTCAGGTTCTCCTTTGGCGTAAATATGGCATAGATTACATCTCCACTTTCAATATGTCTGTCTTTTAAAGACCCTGTAGGTAAACAAAATCAAAATAACCATTTTACATACTTTGTATGTTTGTATGTTCTGTTTTGATCAAATCCTACATGTGGCTGAAGAATTACAAACAAACATATTCATATACTTGTCTTCACTGACATGCAACTTGGCACAACAGTGAATTGTTTGCACAAAATGTACAAAAACAACAAAACACTGAAAATATTAATCAAATATAAATAATTTGTATGAAGACCTAATAACCCTTCAAAAGTCCTTAACTGTGATGAACTTACATGTGTTGAAGAAGGGATCGTCTGTCAAAGGCATTCCATCTACTGTGTAGAGACACACACCTTTGGAAGGACCGACACTTTCAAGGTGACGGATCCTCAACATCAGATCTTCAAGTGTGTTTTGTGCAGGGTCCATATCTGCAAATTCAAAATGACCTTGGTCAACAGCATCATACAATGATATGATACACACCTGGCAGAGGATGGCCCTTAACCCTTGATCACAGAGAAAACATTGGAACTAAGAGAGTCGTGCTAGAGGCTCTGTGAGGCTGTATTTAAGCACAGTGTTGTGAGCTAAATGCTAACATGCTCGCAATGACAATGTTTAGCAGATATAACGCTCACCATCATGGTTTAGCATGTTAGCATGCTAAAATGTGCTAATTAACACTAAATACAAACTACAGCTGAGGCTGATGGGAATGTCATTTGTTTTGCAGGTATTTGGTCGTAAATCAAAGTGTTGGACAAATAAAAATTTTGATGATGATGGCGATACATCACCAAAATTATTACAATTCATCCTGAGGTAGACATGAATGTGTGCAGCAAATTCTTTGGCAATCCATCAAACAGTTGTTGAGATATTTCACTTAAAACCACAAATGTGAACCTCTTGGTGGCGCTAGATGAAAAGTCAGATTATTATTTTTATTTTCTTTTAAATGCCTGAAAATGAACTGCGTACACTCTTGTGGTTCATGATGTCCCCAGTGTGAGCTTTGTCTTCTCAGTTATGACCTGTGGCCCATAAGGGGTTAATAGACCAATTGCACAGTGCATTTGTGATTAACATTACAGTATAATGTGAAGACTGGTTTAGAAAACACAAAACTGAGAGACATTTGGTAGCTTTACTGTATTATTTGTGCAACAGCACCAGAGATTAAATGAATGTGTATGTGTGGTAATACGAAAAAGAAGCTTAGCTAGGTCAGTGCGAATCGCTCTCCCAGCATTACAACCCAGTTCATTGTCATTATTATTATTTGTTGTAATGAATGTGTTTTGCACAGGTAACCCCTGTAATTTCTTACCTTTGATATATTTTGGTTCAGGACATTTGGGGTACGTGTACTGCAGACAGTAGGACTCCATTGACTTTTTCACAGACATGTCAGCTGGATGTGCTGGAGCTCTGAATCTGCCAATGGTCCTTTTCATGGCAGAAAAACGATTCCTTTCCACCTGGCTTAATTCTGTTTGGAAATATGCTTATCATAATTTACTATTTTAATATGCAAAACTGCTCTTCTATTAAACTTGATTGATAATGTCCACATGTGGAAATTTAACTCTTGTTGACTTGTTGTTTTCCATTTGGACCATTACTTGAAATATCCCTTATAATGTTAAACAAATTATTTAAATTTCTATCATTACAAAGAAAATAAATATTGCAAACATATGAGGAACATATTAGTGGCCTTAGAGTAATTTTATATAGCCCTATAATTCATAAGAATTCACAAACAAATTACTGTATTTTTGTCTGGACAATCTACCTATTACCTATAAACAATGTTTAAAGGATCTTTAGCCTCTGGTCTTTAGATAATCTGGTCCAGATTTGACAAGTTTGGGTATAGTGGTTTTGAATCTGGACCTGGTCTGATGTGGTCTAGATGTGAAAAAAGCAGTGAAATCTCCCTGTCTTGTATTTTCACAAATACAAAAAGTGAAAGTGGGTTCCAGGCAGCGTTAAGGCTTTATCTAAACTGTCTAACACGCTCTCACAACAGTAAGAGGTGCAAAAAACGGAGGATCGGACGCTCAGCGCTGTAAATTAAGTTTCCCTTAACTTTCCCTTAACTCCCGAATCGGAAGCCAACTTCAGCGTCGTGTTGCCTTGTAAGGTCAATAGATAATTGTTCCTGGAAACTACTGTTGAATCTGAAGACTTCAGTACAGCAATAACACAGGCCTTTACATGACTATACCAAACATAACATATTTTCATATGTAGTGACATCAAAAACAGAAAAGGCATTTTTAGACTTGTAGCTGCTTTCACTCATCCACTCTCAGCTTACCGAGGTTGTTCAAGTCTTCATCTGTTACATCAAGGAAATCTCTTTCATCTTTCACACCCAGCTGTCGAAATTTCTCATAGTAAGACTCCAGCCTGTGCTGCTCAAGTAAGTGGAATATTGCACCCATCTAAAACAAACACAAACAGCTGGATACTCCAAAAGAAACGCACCTTAATATATGAACCGATATAAGTTATGTTTGTTCTGTTACAGTTGAACTGTTTACTGTAAGCAGGGGAAACTTACCTTGATGTGTTCAAGATGAAGTGCAACAGTTGTGCCGTTTAGTTTCTGTTTCGAGCATTTATTATCAATGTAAGGTGTGGCTGCTTCATGGAAAACGAAAGAAACGTGTACAGGAAGCTGCACACTGTGCAGATTCCAAGAAAGTGTTTGAAATAAATCAAACTAATCAGGTGATTCTTTGGTTGAAATATAAACCGTGACACATGACTGCCTGTCCCTGTTGTAATGTGATGAATACGATGACAATATTACAGCTGCTAGATGTCAATTCAGTGCAATGTCTGCTTGCCATTGGACACTGCACCATGTGTAGTAGTGAGTGTGTCGGGCACGGCAGTTGGATTTTGATGGGCGTCTATTCATGCAGTTACGGTACCGGTGCTCGGAGCGGCCAAAAAAGGCGAAGAAAGATTCGTAGTTCAATCATTTCTCACATTTGATACACCAAATAAAAACGACATTATATTACACATCATATAATGAATACGTCTGTCCTAATATGATAAAACCGTTTCCATGATTTCTGCCCAACATGTTCCTATGACCACATAAAAGTTAAAGTGTTTTCAGTGGACAATACCGTCCAGGGACAGTCAGCTCAGATGACATTGTAACACACTGACAATTTCCTCATATTTGAACTTTCATAAAAACTTAAGATATTTGCTGACAGATTCAGTCCCTTTCAGGGTGATCCTGACTATGACCATGTACAATGTGAAGTCATTTTACTGTAGAGTTGTTGTGAACATTAAAGGGAAAATCAGCTCCAAAGTCAAAATACATTGTAACACAGAGTATTCCTTCATATGTGAACTCTCAGAAACTGTTCTATAGGAATCTGTAAAATGACCTTAGCCTCACTTTACTGAACATCTAAGCCTTAATTTAATAGGCATCTATAGCAAGTAGATCTTTCACCCACCTACAGATGGCTGCAAGCTGCCATGCAAGGTGCTGGCCTGACTGTCAGGAGCTGGAGATCAACCTGAGCCACAGCCACCCCCTAAAATAAGCTGACGTCTCCCAAATCTAATGCATCACCAGATGAAGCTGAATTTAAAGAACAAGAACCAAGAAATGCTGACAGATTAAACACTTTGTGTCGCCTCATGTCTTTTGCCAATTCAGCTCATGACATACCACCAACATACATGTTTGTTCTGCACTTGTGTCAGAAGAAAGAACTAGTCATCATTCATTTGTATTTGTACTCCAAAACAAACAAGATGACCATTTTTACACACAATAGGTCTTATAAAAGTTGCAACTAGAATTGAAAACTTTTGCTTTTTTCACTCCAGAGTGCCTGAATGCCTGAGAAAAGCTGATAATCAGTTGAAGATTTTAGAAATACTATAATCAAATCAAATTCCACAAGCTAACAAGAACCACCTAAGAAATGTCTGACTAGACAACAAAAACCTCACAATATACTTACTCGTTTACAGTAACTGTTCTAAATGCTTACCTGGTCTAAAAGCTGTTTCAAAGAATTTAAAGTAGCAGTATAATTCTGTCAGAGAAGCACTAAATCCCTTTATTTTATCGATAAGTGAATTCACTATTGTTATGTACACATTAGGAGTTGCATCGAGATAAACAGCGGATGACACTAATTCTCCAGTCGCTGCCATTAAACCATCACAGACACAACGACATGATGTAATTAAAAGAGCTCCAGTCAAACCTCAAATGATAGAAAACATGACGGAGATACGAGCTTTCTGTTTGTTTCATGTGTTCATGTGAGGAAGGTCACAGCCTCCTCATCGCTCCACACACAGCTGGTGTTTTAATTTTAGTCTCTCCAGTGGAGCAGAAGACTCAGTCAACATTCATGTGCGTCATGATTTATAGCAGTCAATATACGGTAATTATGAAATATATTTAGAAGATACATAACAAAATGGGAGTCAGACTGTGGGTCACAATTAGGTATATTGTAACACTTATTTAATCTTTTCGATCAGTAAAGGCGAGAGGACACAGCAGATCACAGATTCCTCCCACCATCCAAAGACATGCAGGTTAGGTTAATTGATGATTCTAAAAGTGTCCGTAGGTGTGACTGTGAGTGGGAATGTTTGTCTGTCTCTATGTGTCAGCCCTGTGACTGACTGGCGACCAGTCCAGGTGGACCCCGCCTCTCGCCCAATGTCAGCTGGGATTGGCTCCAGCCCCCCGCGACCCTCTAAGAGGATAAGCGGTATAGAAAATGGATGGATGGATAACAAAATGGGAGTCAGACTGTGGGTCACAATTAGGTATATTGTAACACTTATTTAATCTTTTCGATCAGTAAAGGCGAGAGGACACAGCAGATCACAGATCGATGATTCCAGTAAGTAAATATCTTCAATAGTTTGTATTTCTTGAAACTGTGTTGTAAGATTTTTCTAACGTGATCTTCCTGTTGTGATCATTAAACCCACTTTTCCTCTATTTCATTCATTAAATAATAATAATGACAAATCCATTTACAGCGAGTTTTATTTCGGCCTGTACCACCATGTCCCGTTTACACACAGCACTGCATTCTAGTTTCACAGCAGTTTGTACAAAGTTAGAGACGCTCTGTTCACAGTGAATAACACAAGAGTTTCAATCACGCTGCAAAATATGGGTCAATTATTGAAATGTCAAAAAGTGTATTTTGACAGTAAAAGCTAAAATGAAACTCATCACAGTTTTCATTGATGTACTTATTCTGAGTATAAAGTATCAGATCGATATGATGATAACAAAAATCAATGCGGAAAAACTGGGAGCCCTTCAACATGAACTGTAGCTTTAAGTCCGCAGACACCTACACTATTTCCTGCATGTTCAGTGTGCAGAGAAAGTGAAAGTAAATTCGACGGTGAAGTTCATACATTAAAATGAGCTCCAGAGATGATCAAGATAATAATTCTCGTGTTTCTGTCCTCTCTCCATCTGGTGAACGTTACAGGTAAGTGCTTTTGCTTTAGTGAAGGTGAGAAGCGACGTGAAAGGAAAATCTGGACTTTGAACTTGTTATAATCGATAACAGACCCGTAAAGCAGTTTAAATGGCTTCAGTACTTTGAATGAGTTTATCGCAAAATCGGCTTTATCATATAACTGCACAATGTCTGATCTTTAAAAGTGACGGTTTACTGCACAGACACGGAGTGTAATTCCTGCTCTGCTGCTCTGATAAAGCTGCTCCATGATGAACTGACTCAGCGGGGGTTTCCAGTGTTTCAACATCAAGACAGAGAATAAAAAGACTAAGAGGAAGGTTCGTGACACGTGACAACCACACAGGCTCAGCATTGGACAGAAATGACGCACTTATATTGCAGACAATGATTTCATTTTTTAACTTTTGCCTGAACTTAATATGTAAGAACTGTCTTTGGTGTTCTGAATGGATAATATATTACATTAAGGAAGAAAGGAGTTATTAAGAATTTTGCAAAACTGCAAGCTGGACCTGAGCTTTGTTTGTTCTCCTAAGATATTGAAACAAGAACAGATAAAACTCTTCTCTACAGTTTCTTTGTAAAATATCCTGTAAATCAAATTTTAACTTTATTTCTTTAAGGTTCAGAATCTCTTCTCTTCTCTCAGCTTCACATTTTGGACAGTGAATCGTGTTCTACAGTTTCTTGTTGCTCACAAAAGCTTCAGCTTCCTGTGTTGTTTTCCTATTTTAAATGATGTTCTGTTTAACCCTGTGTGACCGAAACGTAGCCTGGATATGATCCTCTCTTCTCTCCGGGTTCTCCCTGTGCTTCTCATCATGCCTACGTTAAGTCAGACAGTTTCCAGCACCTTCAAAGACTTTACAGGAAGTCAAAGAAATATTACATCCTGTCAGATCCACCTGTAGACCACCTGTGGTCTGCAGATCAGGGTCGGATAGTTCTGGCAGAAATAAACTTTATTATTATTCACATCAACCACACAAGATGTTTGTTAACCGTCACTGCACAACATACAGCAACAGTCCTGCCTTAAATACTACAATTACACAGAAAATTAGGATTTTCTACAAAACCTGATGTTTGTGGTCAAAATTAAGAGCCAATCAGCTCTTTGATCAGGCGACAGGCAGGCGTTTCCCATCATTCCCTGGGTCTTGCAGTTGGTGGAGAGCATGGATTAGCCTTACTGGCCTTAGACCTGGATACGGTGCCGCAGCTCAGCTTTGCTTCCAGTTTTTTTCCAGTGGCCACTCGCTGTATTGCGGCAGGAAATCCCCCTGCAGCCCAAAAAAGCATTTTCCCCACAGACCACCATTGTAAAAGAGACGTCTGTCAAACTGCTGACAGGACATCTCGAACTGCAAACAAGCTCCATTATGACTCTTTCTATTATGAATGTTTGATCCATGGAGGCTTTATATTTGTGAAACTTTCCTCGAACCAAGAAAAGCAATTTAAAAATCTATGACGTCATCACCATGTTAAGTCTATGGACGGAGCGGGGCCAGCGGGGGGGAAACACTACTGTGCATATTCAGTGGGTCACATGACCCGGAAGTAAACCCAGAAGCTAGAAACTTTTTCAGCATATGCAGCAGGCGAGCACTTCTCATTGGACTGAATAGGCGCCATGTTTGGGTCCAGATCCAGTTCTTATAACACATCCATGCTGTACACATGTACCTAATAAAGTGGACACAGAGTGTAAGTCCAAGTGTGAATGTTAATCCTGCTCTGCTGGTCTGATCTGCTCCATGATTAACTGGTCGGTAGTGTAAGAAACACGTTACATTTATGTTTTTGTTTTATCTTGCAGCGCAGTCAGAGTTGATTTGTTCACCTCAACCAATCGTAGTCCTGCCTGGTGATGATGTCATTCTACCATGTCACCTTGAACCTGCGGTCAGCGTCAGCACAGTGGAGTGGACCAAACCTGGTTTGAACCCAGAGTACGTCCATGTTCATCGAGGTGGACGACTGGTGGATCAAAATCCATCTTATGATTCTCGTACAAGACTGTTTGTGGATCAGCTGATCAACGGAAACGTCTCCCTGAAAATCTTCAGAGTGAAACCTTCTGATACAGGAACATACTTTTGCTTCCTTCCCTCATTACAGAAGGAAGCTTCCATCAAACTGACTGTTGGTGAGTCAGACTGTGTTTTGTTAAGGCTGGACTCTGACAACAGTCACTGAGCTATTTTGACTCAACACTTAAAGTTAGTGTGGAAGAAGAAAACTGTTGTGGCTCATGTGCTCGTGAATGGGCTCCACCTTTGAGTTGGAGTTCAGCTCTTATAATACAACCAATGATCTTTCCTATATTCACACAACAGTTTTATTTTCCTGATTTTCTGGAAATTCAGTTAAAATGTCTGTTACTACAGCTTTAAATAGGCCTGTGTGCTAATAAAATACTTTTAAAAATCATTTCTCAGTTCTAACCATCCTGGTTTTAATCGATATTGATGCTGCAACAGGAAGTCTAATGCAATGGTTGTTTCCCCAGGAGAGTCTGATGTGATTGGCTCACACGAACCAGTTAAAGTATCAGTCGGTGATGACGTCATTCTGCCATGCCACCTGGAGCCCCCGTTCGACGTGACGACTCTAACGGTGGAGTGGAGACGTAATAAAACCACTGTGCACGTCTATAGAAACAAGAATGATCATCCAGATCTTCAGGACGAGAACTTCAAAAGGAGAACATCTCTCTTCCATGATGAAATGACCAGAGGAAACATTTCACTGAAACTGACCAACGTAAAAGAACGAGATGCAGGAAACTACGTCTGCCATGTTCCCAAACTGCACAGTCAGGTCAGGAAAGGCTACGTCACCCTCACTGTTGGTGAGTACAGCTGACCTAATACACATTACAATACGATAAGAGAAAATGTTTTTAGCTCTTAAACACAATGTACACAATTACAATTTAACACCATTTTTCAACAGAGACAAAGGAGAAAGACAACAAAGGAAATCGGACTGATAATCAGAGTAAGTAAATATCTTGAGTTCTGTTTCTTTGTATCCTCATCAGCTATCAGCTGCTCTTCCTGTGGCTCAGAGTTTTATCACATATGTTAATATTTTCAGAGGATCTCGGTGAGTCTTTACTGCACCCTGTAATACATCCATGATCTCAATGAGCCCAACTCCTAATATTCACATGTTTCTTTTCATTTTTGTATGTGGACGCTGATCCAGGACAGGATGTCAGTAAGTAAAGAAAGTTCTTCTTGCAGATATAACTCCTGTCATTCGTCCTTCATTCCTACAAGAAACCGCTGAATCTTTAAGTATCAGGAGTTAAAGCTCCGTCTGCTGGGCCTTTATCAGCCTGGTCTGAGGTGACAGATGAGTTCATTATATGGCGTCCTCTCAAATTAAGGACTGAATTCAGAATTCCTCTAATCACTGTTGAGCTCTTGTGCTCCTGGCTTGTACATTATTGAACAGTCAGTGTTTGAAATCTCAGCTCAAACCCTGGTTCTTCTCAGAGGCAGGTTATTGATGATTTCCTGCTCTGATCTGGGTTTGAGTCTCTTACAGTTTCTGTCTTTAAGTTAAAGCAGCTGTAATTGATATTTTATAACAACGTTTCAGTGACGGTTAATTAATCAGCTGTTTGCTAACAACTTTAAATGTGATCATATGTCAAGGTTGTGTTCAGAGCTCAGATATTACAGGTTTGATTTTGTTGAATTTTACTGTCTATTTTTATAACTGAAGCACTTTGCAACCTAAAATAACTAATATCTGATCAGTTGAACGAGTTGGTTGATTGTTCGGATATTTCAGGAGAATATTCTAAATGTTAATACGTTTGTGCGATGAAACAGACAGACAGACAGTTTTGGTGGGACTCTCCTGGCTCTCCAGCTGCTTCCAGCTGGTTTAGTCACTGTGACCCTGAACAGGAGAAGCAGGAAAATGGATGGATGGATGTTATGTTGGAGGCCCACAGTGAAGAACAAAGCCTGACATCTTTCCTCTGTTCTTTCAGGGCTCCACACTGTTATTGGTGTCACTGCTGCCGTTGTTGCTGTTGCTGCTGTTGTTGCTGTATTTGTATGGAAGAAACGCAGAAACACCAGTAAGTCACAAATTTCTTCTCTCTTCATTTTCTCCATTTAAAAGGTTCAATACTTTAAGTCAGTGTCCAGACAATAGTCAGGTGCCCATATGTTCAGTGTAACAGGTTTTTCTTGCTGTGATCATTCATCCTGTTCTGGACATTCAAAGATTCCTTCTTATTGCACTTTCAATGGAAGTGATGGAAGACGAAATCTGCCGTCCTCTTTCTGTGAAGCTGATATGAAGCTTGAGCAGTCTGTAATACAAGTCAAGTGTGTTTCTCCTCCTGAAGTTAGTCTTTTGTGTCTAAAATGTCTTCTTTGTGTTTACATTACATTACATTTATTTAGCTGGTCACTTTAATCAGAATCAGAATCGGATTTATTGCCAAGTAGGTTTTCATATACAAGGAATGTGCTTTGGTGTATTGGTGCATAAACAAGCATAAATATGTACAGATATTTAAAATAAAGCCACTAAAAGCAAGTCAAGAATACAAATATAAAATAGAGAAATTAGCAATAAAACATGGAGAAATATAAAACAGAATAAGATAAAATTAGAATAAAAACTGTACAATAATATGAAAAAGCTGTACAGTTTGTGCAGAGTATTAACTGAAGGATGTACAAAAGTTCAGCGTGTAGTGAGTCTTTCGTCTTTGCTGCCTCAGAGAGATGCTTCTTCTTTTGAACATCTGCTGCAGGAGATTGTGTTGAAGGCTGCCACAGAGCTTTAACTTTACTTTAACTGGTCTAAACTTAAACACATGTTGACCAGAGTGGTCAAACAACAGAAGATGCTCATAATAAAACTATAATAACCTGTTTTGTGTCGTATGTACGTGTGCAGGACAAGAAGAGAGAGGACGCAGGCAGGTAACAGGTGACCATCAGGAGACCAACGCTGAGGAGGCAGTGAGACTGAACAACATGGAAAACCCCAACGACAACAACAGTACTTGATGATAACTCTTGATTCTTTGACCTGGCTACCAAATACAAAAACGGCTTTTATTCCATCCAAATATTTGATTTATCAGGTGCCTCCACTACAACATCCTGGTTGATCAAAAGTAGCCAGCTTGCACATTAAGCACAGATAATTTTATTAACCCTCAGTTGTTCTTTAACAATGTTCAAAAATCAGAAGATCAAAAATGATAAAAACCTTGTCTGTTGTTTTCTGTAAGGCTGCGTTGCACCAACAAGGATTCACTTTAAACCCAGTTAAATCATGGTTTAACTTTAAATTATGTTGCACCAAACTTTAAAAGCAGCTTAAAATTAAGAAAGATTACATTTGAAACCTCAGTTTAGTTTTAACTCTAAACCTAGATTAAATTTAATCCTGTTGCACAAAAACTTTAAACTCCCAGTTTAAAATGTGATCCAGTATTAACTTTAAACTTATACTTGTTTAAGTTAAGGGACAAACTCAACCCAGATGAGTTTTATGATGCTGCTGAATTTCTCTCAAGAAGAAACAGTAATAGAGCTGAACATGAAGACTGGACCAACTGCCAAACATGCAGCTGTACCACCAATAATCAGCTCCCAGCTGCTGCCAGGCAATTTGGACCTTTTTCCTGGAACACTATGGAAGAACAACACTAACTCACTGGAGCTCAGCTTAACCTGTTAAGCTCCAGGGTGCTGGGAGGTGTGTTTCACCTAAACAGACATACCCAAAATTAATCAAGAGTAGCTCCACAGCTATCAGGTCTATATGCACGTAGATTCAGACATAAACACAAAACCTGACACGTTGACTGTGAAATGTGAAGTTTGGCTGACGTCAGCTGGTTAGCTCAGACTACGCTATGCTTGGTATCAATGGAAAGAGTAACTTTTCTAGTTTCATACGACTCCCAACATGGTGGAGTGGAGCGAGAGGATTACCTGTACTGTTGTGTTTCGACTGTCCTTTATATTTACAGCGCTTTTATTTTGTAACTAAAATATGAAATTATTGCCAAACAAACAGTTTGGACAAAGTTCACTTTTAGAAACAGTGGAAAACAAACACCACCGCAGCATTTCATGAACTTTTTACAGGCAGTTGTTTATGGTACGTTACTACTGGACCCGGTACCGGGTTTAAAGGGTTAAACATCTGCCTGAAAATGTAATATTTTCTGTACAAACATATACATTGTATTTTTTTAATCAATTAAAAAAAGCAGTACAGTATTGACGTACACATACACCCCAAGCACTAGACTTTTATTTAGAAATAATTTGAGTATGAAATTTCAACCTGTTTTCTCCAGAACTTGATACAAAAATATCTTCATCACTGAAAAAACTGAATACTATGAAATCTTTTTTAATGTAATTTTTGTGTGAGTGTACATATATGGCCAAGTTCTTTAAAAAAACTTGTATATTTTATACGTTATAAACTGTATTTTTTCTGTGTTGTCCTGTGAAAATGCACTGCGAGATCAAACAAATGTTAAAGCAAAAGTATTTGCTGGTGTTACATTTCATGACGTGTTACGCCACCTGCTGTCTGATTAGTGGAAGAGTGTGAAGCTACAGCTTGTAGCGATGCACATCTGCATCAGCAGCCTCTGCAGGAACATGAATCAGATCATATGAGGATGTGTGCATGTTACAAACTAAACAGGGACCTGCTCATCACAGGTCAGCATCTTTTAATGCCTTTTAATAAATGTAAATTTGAAGATGACACATTTGTACACATTTATTTTCTTTACAGCTGAAGATCTTTTTAAACATGCAGCTTCTACTAAAACTGTTTGCAGTTTGGTTGTTTTTTGGTTTGGTTAGATAAGCTTCATTTAGGCTGCTTTCACACCCTGAAGCCAACACCCCCTTAAAGGTGGGGTAGGCAGTATTGTGATGGAGTCATTGGCCAACAAATCCATATTAACCGTGCAGCATATTGTAATTCAAGTGGTCTGAGAGCAGACCTCTACTTCAGCCCCCCCTCTTGGCTGTTTTCAGGGTTCAGAAAATCTAGACCGTGACAGGAGACTTTAGCCAATCACAGGTTATTTCAGAAAGACGGTGCATTTGTATTGGCTAAGCTACAAGAGCAGACATGTGGACACGTCCCTTCAGACGGTGAAAACCTGATTCGATGGTGGAAATTCCTGAAACTTGTAGTTTTATGCCTCCTTTGCCTGCAGCAACACGTCCCTCCACACGGAGCTTCAGCTCATTAGTTCAGTTTGAGGGTTTGGTGGGAGGAGCTCAGTGGAGTGATACGAGGCAGCAGAGAGAGAGGAGGAAGGTTCTGCTTAGGTTGCACAGATTTTGCCTACAGCAGCTTTAATTCTAGTAAAACTCAGGGTTCAACCTTCATCTCGTTTATTTTCTTTTGCGAACATGAAGAGGAAATACATTACCTGTGAAATGTCCTTGTTATCTTCTTCGCTTATAAAAAGTCGTTTGTATTTATGAAACCGTGTTGTAAGATTTTCCTGTTGTGATCCCTGAACCTACTGTTTCCTCCCTCATTAAATAATAATAATGACAAATCCATTTACAGCGAGTTTTATTTCGGCCTGTACCACCATGTCCCGTTTACACACAGCACTGCATTCTAGTTTCACAGCAGTTTGTACAAAGTTAGAGACGCTCTGTTCACAGTGAATAACACAAGAGTTTCAATCACGCTGCAAAATATGGGTCAATTATTGAAATGTCAAAAAGTGTATTTTCTTAAATCTGCCAGAGAAGACACTTCTAACCGTTTACCTGTTTTCAACACTTTCAAGTCATTTTACAACATTTTCAGTTTAAACTGGACGTGTTTTTACTGAAAACTGTCGGCCTGTTTGTCCGTTTTAAAGTAGCACAGTGTCCTCTCTCTGTTTCCACTTCTGAGAAATAACTCACCTTTCATCACAGATTCTCACCACAGCCGACCACACAGGCAGAAAAGGCTGACTCAGTAAATCTGACAGTAAAAGCTAAAATGTTTGAGCTTTTCCTGTTTTTAATTTAAAGTTAACAGGCTAAAAGGTGATTTACAGCCGTTATTAGTCATTCAGATAAGTTCAACTACTCCATGCTGTTTCCAGTTTTGAGTGAATCCAAGGTTGATCCAAGTTACAAGAGCTAACATACAGTTAATGTCCAACCAGCAGGCTTCTCATTTGTCTGACTGTAATACAAGAGGACATTCAGGTAAGACCGCCATCTACTGGCATGTTGGAAGACCAGCATCCACTACAGGAAGTCCTTCAGAGTTTAATTGAAACATAAATCTTTAGGAAATATTATTAAAAGTGTTCAGCTGGTGTACTGACCTGCATTATATTGAGAGGAGGGCAGAATATTAGAAACACCTCTGAATATAATACAGTCAAGTACAACACCTTTAACTATGAGCTCAGTGCTAAAAACATATAATTGAAGTAACACCTCTATGACAGATACAAACTCTACATTAAAGGCATCATGAAAGTAGAACAGTTGTATTAGACTGTACAGGTGTTCCTAATAAAGTGGCCACAGAGTCCAAGTGAACAACAATGAGACGTGTAGTGGATTAAAATATTGGATTTATTGAATTTGATGTGATTTATGGATCAAAGACCAAAAGACAGTTCAGGTTCACTAAACTAAGGGGTTAGTTTCTGACCTTGTTACAGCCCCAGTGTGCTCTAGGGGAGGATGGAGTAACATGAAGCTAGATGAAGAATATGAGGAGGCAACTTGTTCAGTGTTTCAGTATTTTATTTCCAGATATAGAAGCTTATATGTAACATCAGTGTGAGAGCCATCGCCAAGGTAACAAACACACCCGTCCTGAGTAGAAATACAATCACAGCACTAAATAAACTAGTCAAAAAGAAAAGTTACAATTCTAAACCCAACTTCCTCTCAACACAACAAACAGCAGAAAAGGAAACGTAACAGAAGTGTCAAGATTCAAAAAACAGGTTACAGTAATGTAAAATAAGTAACTGAATAATTGAAGGTGTAACAGCAAAATCATTACTTTTCTATCCTTGATCTCAGTGCAGACCTACTAGAATATTAAAAAGGAAAATAAAAGAATAGATCAACCAATCACTAGATCAGGAGGTACAGTCATCGCAGTTTTCAATTTATGTACTTATTCTAAGTATAAAGTATCAGATCGATATGATAATAACAAAAATCAATGAACTGTAGCTTTAAGTCCGCAGACACCTACACTATTTCCTGCATGTTCAGTGTGCAGAGAAAGAGAAAGTAAATTCCACGGTGAAGTTCATAAATTAAAATGAGCTCCAGAGATGATCAAGATAATAATTCTCGTGTTTCTGTCCTCTCTCCATCTGGTGAACGTTACAGGTAAGTGCTTTAGTGAACAAGTGTTAATTCTTAATAAACAGAAAACTTCAGGTCCTCCTGTTGTTCAAACACCGCTGAGTCTTCATTCAGCTCATTAACAGGCTGAGCAGGCTACATTCAGCCATTTATTTTGATCCAGACTCTGTTAGAAATGAATCATATAAATTAAATATAAATGTAACCTAACTTTAGCGCCTGTTTACAAAGAACCCTGTTTTCTTGGCTGAGAGAAGCGACGTGAAAGGAAAATCGGTGTTATAATCGATAACAGACCCGTAAAGCAGTTTAAATGGCAGCTTCAGTACTTTGAATGAGTTTATCACAAAATCGGCTTTATCATATAACTGCACAATGTTCACTACATCTGCTTGTTGAACAACAACAAATATCTGATCTTTATTTTAAATGCTGCACAGACACAGAGTGTAATTCCTGATGAACTGGATCAACCGGGATTTTTCAGTGTTTCAACATCAAGCCAGATAATACACAGATGAAGAGGAAGTGATTTCAGTTTGATCTGTTTGTCTTCAACATTTCGCTCATCAGAACACAGGGAATTATATAATAATCTGTATAAAAAATCAGTTTCAAGTAAAAGTTCTGCATTCAGAATCATACTGAAAAAGTATAAAGTATAGAAGTATTATCAGTATAACGTAGGCTTCTTAATTAAGTATACTTAATTAATGTAGGCTACTTAATTAACTTATACTTTAAAGTATCAAAGTAGTTTTAACTACTTTATATACAGTCACCAGATAAATCGGAGAGGTCGTGAGATGATTAATGGGAGAGGAAAGAAGAAAAAAAAGTTCTGATACACAAATCTGTTTTCAGCTTTTGGACTTTTCTCAAATCTTTGCTTTTTTTGTTAAATATTGGATAATTTGAAGAGCTGTCAAATGAATGTAGTGGAGTAAAAAGTATCTACAAGTATGGAAGTATGAAGTAGCATAAAATGGAAATACTCAAGTAAAGTAGAAGTACCTCAAAATTGTATCTAAGCACAGTACTTGAGTAAATGGCACTATCTCTCTTTTTCAACAATACCATCTCTTTCAAAACAAAGTTACAAAGTGAACCTGTTGACACAAAAAAGAGAAAATATCTAATGACTCTAAAATTCATTCAGTCAAACAGGATCCTTTGTGTTGTTGGCATTGGCTCGACTTCCTCATTGTTTGGAGCCCACAGACCCCACTGCTGTAAAACAAAACTAGTAATAGTAATAAAAACTTACAATATCTCAAAAAAGGTTTTAGGCCCAGCTGAGGAGGAAAAGTTGGTGCGTGAATAAAAGTGCAATGATTTGCTATTTTTAATGACTTTTCTTCTGCGATGGTTTAACGGCACGTGACTGGATTAGTGACATCAACTGTTTATCTTGATCAGGGATATACAGAGGCTGCAGGGATGGTGTGTTTTTCTAGTCCAGCCAGGAAGTTAGCATCTACCTGGTTCCCTCCACAGAAAGCCAATGGGATGTTTCCATTGGATTTTGGATTATTGCAGAAAACAACAGTTTATGATTCTTACACATTTTGTTCAGCAAGATAATCTTCACACATGAACATCAGTTTTATCGTCTCCACCACTGAGCTTCCAGCGCTGACCTCGGGGTATTTACTGACCGATTTGATGTTGTAGAAGAAAACGTGAAAATCTCTTAAGCTTGTGATGTATGTAAAGCTGTTGACAGGTCACCTCCAACTGCAAACAAGTTCTGTTATGCTAAAACTTTCACTGGGCTATAGGCTGAGCAGGATCAAGTGGGTCAGAAGGTGAAACAATGATGAGCATGTGCAGTGAATTCACGTTTTATTTTCCTGATTTTCTGGAAATTCAGTTAAAATGTGCGCTAGAGTTTTATAAAGGCCTGTGTACTAATAAAATAATTTCTCAATTCTAACCATCCTGGTTTTAATCAATATTGATGCTGCAACAGGAAGTCTAATGCAATGGTTGTTTTCCCAGGAAAGTCTGATGTGATTGGCTCACACGAACCAGTTAAAGTAGCAGTCGGTGATGACGTCATTCTGCCATGCCACCTGGAGCCCCCGTTCAACGTGACGAATCTAACGGTGGAGTGGAGACGTAATAAAACCATTGTGCACGTCTATAGAAACAAGAATGATCATCCAGATCTTCAGGACGAGAACTTCAAAGGGAGAACATCTCTCTTCAGTGATGAAATGACCAGAGGAAACATTTCACTGAAACTGACCAACGTAAAAGAACGAGATGCAGGAAACTACGTTTGCCATGTTCCCAAACTGCACAGTCAGGTCAGGCGAGACTACGTCACCCTCACTGTTGGTGAGTACAGCTGACCTAATACACATTACAATACGATAAGAGAAAATGTTTTTAGCTCTTAAACACAATGTACACAATTACAATTTAACACCATTTTTCAACAGAGACAAAGGAGAAAGACAACAAAGGAAATCGGACTGATAATCAGAGTAAGTAAATATCTTGAGTTCTGTTTCTTTGTATCCTCATCAGCTATCAGCTGCTCTTCCTGTGGCTCAGAGTTTTATCACATATGTTAATATTTTCAGAGGATCTCGGTGAGTCTTTACTGCACCCTGTAATACATCCATGATCTCAATGAGCCCAACTCCTAATATTCACATGTTTCTTTTCATTTTTGTATGTAGACGCTGATCCAGGACAGGATGTCAGTAAGTAAAGAAAGTTCTTCTTGCAGATATAACTCCTGTCATTCGTCCTTCATTCCTACAAGAAACAGCTGAATCTTTAAGTATCAGGAGTTAAAGCTCCGTCTGCTGGGCCTTTATCAGCCTGGTCTGAGGTGACAGATGAGTTCATTATATGGCGTCCTCTCAAATTAAGGACTGAATTCAGAATTCCTCTAATCACTGTTGAGCTCTTGTGCTCCTGGCTTGTACATTATTGAACAGTCAGTGTTTGAAATCTCAGCTCAAACCCTGGTTCTTCTCAGAGGCAGGTTATTGATGATTTCCTGCTCTGATCTGGGTTTGAGTCTCTTACAGTTTCTGTCTTTAAGTTAAAGCAGCTATAATTGATATTTTATAACAACGTTTCAGTGACGGTTAATTAATCAGCTGTTTGCTAACAACTTTAAATGTGATCATATGTCAAGGTTGTGTTCAGAGCTCAGATATTACAGGTTTGATTTTGTTGAATTTTACTGTCTATTTTTATAACTGAAGCACTTTGCAACCTAAAATAACTAATATCTGATCAGTTCAACGAGTTGGTTGATTGTTCGGATATTTCAGGAGAATATTCTAAATGTTAATACGTTTGTGCGATGAAACAGACAGACAGACAGTTTTGGTGGGACTCTCCTGGCTCTCCAGCTGCTTCCAGCTGGTTTAGTCACTGTGACCCTGAACAGGAGAAGCAGGAAAATGGATGGATGGATGTTATGTTGGAGGCCCACAGTGAAGAACAAAGCCTGACATCTTTCCTCTGTTCTTTCAGGGAACCAGACTGGTACTGTTATTGGTGTCACTGCTGCCGTTGCTGTTGTTGCTGCTGTTGCTGTATTTGTATGGAAGAAACGCAGAAACACCAGTAAGTCACAAATTTCTTCTCTCTTCATTTTCTCCATTTAAAAGGTTCAATACTTTAAGTCAGTGTCCAGACAATAGTCAGGTGCCCATATGTTCAGTGTAACAGGTTTTTCTTGCTGTGATCATTCATCCTGTTCTGGACATTCAAAGATTCCTTCTTATTGCACTTTCAATGGAAGTGATGGAAGACGAAATCTGCCGTCCTCTTTCTGTGAAGCTGATATGAAGCTTGAGCAAGAAGACAAGTCAAGTGTGTTTCTCCTCCTGAAGTTAGTCTTTTGTGTCTAAAATGTCTTCTTTGTGTTTACATTAGATTACATTTATTTAGCTGGTCACTTTAATCAGAATCGGATTTATTGCCAAGTAGGTTTTCACATACAAGGAATGTGCTTTGGTGTATTGGTGCATAAACAAGCATAAATATGTACAGATATTTAAAATAAAGCCACTAAAAGCAAGTCAAGAATACAAATATAAAATAGAGAAATTAGCAATAAAACATGGAGAAATATAAAACAGAATAAGATAAAATTAGAATAAAAACTGTACAATAATATGAAAAAGCTGTACAGTTTGTGCAGAGTATTAACTGAAGGATGGACAAATGTTCAGCGTGTAGTGAGTCTTTCGTCTTTGCTGCCTCAGAGAGATGCTTCTTCTTTTGAACATCTGCTGCAGGAGATTGTGTTGAAGGCTGCCACAGAGCTTTAACTTTACTTTAACTGGTCTAAACTTAAACATATGTTGACCAGAGTGGTCAAACAACAGAAGATGCTCATAATAAAACTATAATAACCTGTTTTGTGTCGTATGTACGTGTGCAGGACAAGAAGAGAGAGGACGCAGGCAGGTAACAGGTGACCATCAGGAGACCAACGCTGAGGAGGCAGTGAGACTGAACAACATGGAAAACCCCAACGACAACAACAGTACTTGATGATAACTCTTGATTCTTTGACCTGGCTACCAAATGAAAAAAAGGCTTTTATTCCATCCAAATATTTGATTTATCAGGTGCCTCCACTACAACATCCTAGTTGATCAAAAATACCCAGCTTGCACATTAAGCACAGATAATTTTATTAACCCTCAGTATTTGTTCTTTAACAATGTTCAAAAATCAGAAGATCAAAAATGATAAAAACCTTGTCTGTTGTTTTCTGTAAGGCTGCGTTGCACCAACAAGGATTCACTTTAAACCCAGTTAAATCATGGTTTAACTTTAAATTATGTTGCACCAAACTTTAAAAGCAGCTTAAAATTAAGAAAGATTACATTTGAAACCTCAGTTTAGTTTTAACTCTAAACCTAGATTAAATTTAATCCTGTTGCACAAAAACTTTAAACTCCCAGTTTAAAATGTGATCCAGTATTAACTTTAAACTTGTACTTGTTAAAGTTAAGAGAAACTCAACCCAGATGAGTTTTATGATGCTGCTGAATTTCTCTCAAGAAGAAACAGTTATAGAGCTGAACATGAAGACTGGACCAACTTCCAAACATGCAGCTGTACCACCAATAATCAGATCCCAGCTGCTGCCAGGCAATTTGGACCTTTTTCCTGGAACACTATGGAAGAACAACACTAACTGACTGGAGCTCAGCTTAACCTGTTAAGCTGCTGGGAGGTGTGTTTCACCTAAACAGACATACCCAAAATTAATCAAGAGTAGCTCCACAGCTATCAGGTCTATATGCACGTAGATTCAGACATAAACACAAAACCTGACACGTTGACTGTGAAATGTGAAGTTTGGCTGACGTCAGCTGGTTAGCTCAGACTACGCTATGCTTGGTATCAATGGAAAGAGTAACTTTTCTAGTTTCATACGACTCCCAACATGGTGGAGTGGAGCGAGAGGATTACCTGTACTGTTGTGTTTCGACTGTCCTTTATATTTACAGCGCTTTTATTTTGTAACTAAAATATGAAATTATTGCCAAACAAACAGTTTGGACAAAGTTCACTTTTAGAAACAGTGGAAAACAAACACCACCGCAGCATTTCATGAACTTTTTACAGGCAGTTGTTTATGGTACGTTACTACTGGACCCGGTACCGGGTTTAAAGGGTTAAACATCTGCCTGAAAATGTAATATTTTCTGTACAAACATATACATTGTATTTTTTTAATCAATTAAAAAAAGCAGTACAGTATTGACGTACACATACACCCCAAGCACTAGACTTTTATTTAGAAATAATTTGAGTATGAAATTTCAACCTGTTTTCTCCAGAACTTGATACAAAAATATCTTCATCACTGAAAAAACTGAATACTATGAAATCTTTTTTAATGTAATTTTTGTGTGAGTGTACATATATGGCCAAGTTCTTTAAAAAAACTTGTATATTTTATACGTTATAAACTGTATTTTTTCTGTGTTGTCCTGTGAAAATGCACTGCGAGATCAAACAAATGTTAAAGCAAAAGTATTTGCTGGTGTTACATTTCATGACGTGTTACGCCACCTGCTGTCTGATTAGTGGAAGAGTGTGAAGCTACAGCTTGTAGCGCTGCACATCTGCATCAGCAGCCTCTGCAGGAACATGAATCAGATCATATGAGGATGTGTGCATGTTACAAACTAAACAGGGACCTGCTCATCACAGGTCAGCATCTTTTAATGCCTTTTAATAAATGTAAATTTGAAGATGACACATTTGTACACATTTATTTTCTTTACAGCTGAAGATCTTTTTAAACATGCAGCTTCTACTAAAACTGTTTGCAGTTTGGTTGTTTTTTGGTTTGGTTAGATAAGCTTCATTTAGGCTGCTTTCACACCCTGAAGCCAACACCCCCTTAAAGGTGGGGTAGGCAGTATTGTGATGGAGTCATTGGCCAACAAATCCATATTAACCGTGCAGCATATTGTAATTCAAGTGGTCTGAGAGCAGACCTCTACTTCAGCCCCCCCTCTTGGCTGTTTTCAGGGTTCAGAAAATCTAGACCGTGACAGGAGACTTTAGCCAATCACAGGTTATTTCAGAAAGACGGTGCATTTGTATTGGCTAAGCTACAAGAGCAGACATGTGGACACGTCCCTTCAGACGGTGAAAACCTGATTCGATGGTGGAAATTCCTGAAACTTGTAGTTTTATGCCTCCTTTGCCTGCAGCAACACGTCCCTCCACACGGAGCTTCAGCTCATTAGTTCAGTTTGAGGGTTTGGTGGGAGGAGCTCAGTGGAGTGATACGAGGCAGCAGAGAGAGAGGAGGAAGGTTCTGCTTAGGTTGCACAGATTTTGCCTACAGCAGCTTTAATTCTAGTAAAACTCAAGGTTCAACCTTCATCTCGTTTATTTTCTTTTGCGAACATGAAGAGGAAATACATTACCTGTGAAATGTCCTTGTTATCTTCTTCGCTTATAAAAAGTCGTTTATTTATGAAACCGTGTTGTAAGATTTTCCTGTTGTGATCCCTGAACCTACTGTTTCCTCCCTCATTAAATAATAATGACAAATCAATTTAAAGTGAGTTTTATTTCGGCCTGTACCACCATGTCCCGTTTACACACAGCACTGCATTCTAGTTTCACAGCAGTTTGTACAAAGTTAGAGACGCTCTGTTCACAGTGAATAACACAAGAGTTTCAATCACGCTGCAAAATATGGGTCAATTATTGAAATGTCAAAAAGTGTATTTTCTTAAATCTGCCAGAGAAGACACTTCTAACTGTTTACCTGTTTTCAACACTTTCAAGTCATTTTACAACATTTTCAGTTTAAACTGGACGTGTTTTTACTGAAAACTGTCGGCCTGTTTGTCCGTTTTAAAGTAGCACAGTGTCCTCTCTCTGTTTCCACTTCTGAGAAATAACTCACCTTTCATCACAGATTCTCACCACAGCCGACCACACAGGCAGAAAAGGCTGACTCAGTAAATCTGACAGTAAAAGCTAAAATGTTTGAGCTTTTCCTGTTTTTAATTTAAAGTTAACAGGCTAAAAGGTGATTTACAGCCGTTATTAGTCATTCAGATAAGTTCAACTACTCCATGCTGTTTCCAGTTTTGAGATTAAATGTCAAATGGAAAAAAAACCCAAAAAACAAAAAAACAGAACAGTAGACAGCTGGATTAAAACCTCATGATGAAAACAACCAAACCACAGACACGCTCTCATGCTCCCTCCACTTCCTGTTCAGCAGCTTTCATCACCAGATTTATGCTATTTAACTCAGTTTCAATCCAACACCAGCTTTCACCGTTATCCAAACACGACTACAGAGCGATCAATAAAAAGCCGTGCTTTCTTCATCAGCACCTTTTTTTCCCCCTGAAGACATTTGACGCAGCAGGAAAAGCGCAGGTGTAAAATTAAAGATGGCTGAATTCCATTTAGCTGCTTCAGTTTCAGGGTCCTGGTACTGTGCATGCTGGCTCGCTGTCACACCAGCCGTGTTTCCATAAACGTATTTTTTAAGCGACGCATTAGAAAAGCTGCATGGAAACTGCGAACTTCCTGAAATGTGCAACAATGTTTTTACGCTCGCTGGAGGTCGTTTCTGCCTTTGTTGTGAAAATGGGATCTGGAAACGCCTTCGCCGAATAAGTTCTGACATAGCGAACATTTAACTCACCTGACTGATAAGCTCAATTTGTCCTCGTCTCCGGACAGCATGAAACGATTCAAACAATAGAAAGATTCCTGAGGACCTCTCTCCATGTTTTTGCCGTCGATGGTTAGCTGGCCGAGGCGACTTGTTTAATTTCCGGTTCGCAGCTTCTACTTCTTCTGTTTACTGGCAGATTACAGCCATTACAGTAAGTCGCCACCTTCTGACCAAACTACACTTTACAATGAGCAGAGTTTATTCGCTCCAAACCAGTCAGTGGAAACCCACCTAATTTGCATTTCTTTTATGCAACATTTCAAAACTTTGCTTAAAATTTGCTTGATGATCGAATGGAAACACGGCTACTTTTGGTTACTTTTAAAAATGACCATGATAATTCCCAAACCTTAACCAAGTGGTTTTAGTCGCCTAAACTTAACCAAACATTGACCATAGAGGTGGCAGATCAGAAAACACTCTTGTTTAACCAGGACTCTGTAGTCAGTAGCATCAAATATCCATCAAATACAGCAGATAATTGAACTCAGCTGGTGGTAAAAATGGATCTCCAGGACGCTCACATGTGCCGACTATACCACTGTTTCCATGATGACGTCACTGCTGCCTCTTCTCTTCTCAACCATCTGAGCTACAGAGACAAGAAAGAGATCAACATCAGTAGCTGCATTAATATTTTATAATTAAGTCACATAATCAATAATAATAATCAGGTGAAGGCTTTACTAGATTAAGTATTTGGGTTTCAGCGCAGAGTCTTAAGGATTAATAAATGAAAAAGTGACCTGCACATTATGTTGGAGTTTAACTCCAACCTCAAACCCCAATCTGTCAGTCATGATATCAGCATGGTTCTCCTTTACGGCCATCTTTATCATGAAAAGCCTTCGAGGCAGCTCTGCCACGACAAGCCATTAGGGAAGCAGGGAGAGGACCCAATATGCAGACAAGCGAGGAGGCAGAATAAGTCCAAGGATTTATTCGCGTAAATCGAAACTCACATGAACTCAGGGAAAGATATGCAGGGAATCAGCATCAAAACACACGAGGAATCCAACTCAGGGAAACACACTCACAATGACGCGACAAGGAACAAAGACAGGGGACTGGTATATATAGGGGGAGGAGACAACGAGGGAAGCACACACAGGTGGGCAACGAGACACAGGTGAAAACAATCAAAACAGGTGGGAAAAGAGCAAAGACCAGAAGTCAATAGCACACAAGAAAACAAGAACAGGGATTACAAAATAAAACAGGAAACACCAAAACCCAAGTCCACACGAGTCCTTAGGATCCTGACAGTCTTTGTTTGATTACTGCAACAGAACTATTGCTTTGAGCCCTTGTTTTTGTAATAGCTTCAACATACAACATTAACATACAGTAAAAATTCTGTTTTCCCAGACAAAGATGTGACACTGCTGCCCTCTTTCCACCACAACAGCTCTGGTTCTTGAACCGGTTCTGTTCAGGACTCTTGAAGTTTTGAGCGGAACCACTGTAATCAAGGATACGTCTTCAACGGAGGGCGTTGCACACTGCTCAAAGGGAAGCAAATAGTAGGAGCAAGATGGCAGATTGATTACCTGCGAGCTTTTGTTCTGTTATTACAGATATTTGTTTTTGGACCAACTATTAATGATAAGAAGACGTAGAGACTGTTACCATAGTGGACCAGAGACCATGCTGCCTTCTCCATCCTCTCTTTCCAACCTGTAGAATATGACACGCCCACTGATGACCTCACAGTTCACACTTCAGCTAAAAGATAACCTGCTGTGTTTTGGTTTGAGCTGGGAACCAACTTTTCGGGTTCCCACCCACTTGAAATGCTCCGAATGGTTCCTTTAGCCTGGTTCTGCTCACTGACAGTTGTTTCCCCAGTCGAGCCAATCAGAGCTTTGTGGGTGGGATTATATAAATAACTCTTAATAAAAAACTTTAGGTTAACTGCTCCTAGCAACTGCTACCAAGTCTGTGACAGCTGTAGATGACTTGTGACTTGATTGGTTTAATCTTAATTGGAGTAAAGCCTTACACATATTATACTCATACATGTAAACATAGGCACTGAAATCACCAGTTATGCAGATGACACCAGAGTGTCTTTAACTTTCATCAAACATTTACCCTGAAATGTGACAAAATTAAAGATGGTTGTAGAAAGTAAATAAAAGCAAAAAGTATTTCAGGAACCAAACAAGCCAACTGATAGCACAGATAGCTAACAGCGCTGTTTTGTTGTTACAGCACAATCTGATTAGCTAACATTAGTGCTGTACACACAGTAGTGTTCTCACCTCTCTTCCTGTCTCTGTATATGAGTCCCAGTAAGATGGTGGACAGCAGGTAAGGAGTTCCCACCACCAGGTGACGCACCAGTCTGGAGACGGGAGCTGAAGGTGCAGGTGGAGCTGAAGATGCAGGCGGAGCTGAAGATGCAGCTGGAAGAGAAGCTGTGAAGATAAATGAATCAATAAGTCAAAGAAAGAAACTCTCACACTTCATTATTAGTGTTTTCTACTGCTTCAAATCCAAATGTTTACTTTCAGCCTCGCCTTCAACAGCCAGCCAGCTGCCTACAGATTCTCCAGCTCCAGAGATGCTGCACTTATACAGTCCCTCATCAGATTTGGAAGCTCTGTCAATGGTCATCTCTCCTGTGGAGCTGCTGCCGATGGAGCTGCCATCTTTGTGGAAATGAAACATGTGGTCGGAGGAGTTCGTCTCAGCTTTGCAGCGCAGAGTCACGGCAGCTCCCTCCGGCACAGGGAGGGCAGGACTCTCCAGGGCCACAGCACGATCTGTAGGAAAGAAAGAAACTTCCACCAAAACCTTATTTTTATTCAAACAAAAAGGTACATTTCTAACGTAACTCTGTGGTAAAGAAACTTGTAAAGTCTGATCTTTAAACACCACTTGTGTTCAGTGCAGTACCAGTGATGGTGATGTTGACGGTGTTGCTCCTCTCCCCGCCTACAGACTCACACCAGTACACGCCGCTGTCAGACGGGTAGGTGTTTCCGATGGTGCAGGTGGAGCCCGAGGAGGAGGTGCCCCAGCCGGAGGAGCAGGGTCTGACCCCGCCCTCCGACGTTTTCCTCTTCACCTTCCAGCCGGTGGAGTTCAGCTGATCCTCACAGCTCAGAGAGACGGAGTCGTACCTGAAGAACTGAGACCTGTTGGGGCTGACCCGAAGACAGGCTGCAGGAAAGAAGAGGAGGGGAGGAGTTAAAGAAAAGAAAAATATTAAAGCAAACAAGAAGAAATAATAAAAAGGAGCAAACACGGAAGTGACGGGAGATGGGCCGACAGGCAGATGAAAATAAGGAAGTAAAAAGAAATAAATCAAAGGAAGAAAGAAAGTAACACGTAAAGAAAGTTAAATAAGACAGGAAGAAAGAAATGGCAGATAAAAGAACAAAAACAGGAAGATGGTAGAGAAAGTGTGAAAAGAAGTACAGTGTGACAAGAAGAGTGGAGGAAAGTGTGAAAAATGTATAAAACAAGAAAAAACTAATTCAAAAAGAAAGAAAAAAGATGAAAAGAAAGGTAAGAAAAGGAGGGCAGAATGAAAAATAAAAAGTTTTGAGGAATGAAAACGAGCGAGAGAGGCGGGATGCAAATTAAGAGAATGAAAAATAAAGAAATGATGAGACCAAGAATTAATCAATAAAGACAAGGATGAAACAAACAGAAAATAAACAAATGAAATCAGCGATTCTTTAATTAAAAAAGACACAAATATCCATCAGCAGCACGTCAAGAGACAGACAGAGAAAGAGATTCTTTTCTACACAGTGAAGGAAGTTTGTACTCACACAGCAACAGACAGAACGGTGTCAACTGCATCCTGTCTCACCACCCACTGACGGACGCACAGACAGACAGTCTGCACATCCTCTCTGAGAAACTCCGCCCTCACAGGCTTCGTCTCTGAAACACCTTTCATTTAATCAGCGTAACTAAACATAAAACCTGCGTTAGTTGATTCTTTTTGGCAACTTGGGTGCAGCACAAACAGTTGCTTATATATATATTTACATGCAATAGACACGGTCAACATTTGGAGTTGTGTTTCCGACCACAAGTCAAACATTCACTCTACTTTTAGCTCTTGTTTTGGCTCTTTAGCAGCTAAATGCTACGCTGTGTCGGTCTGCTGTTTGGTGCCGAGAAGGTAGAGTCCAGGTGAGTTTCTCTGTCTGGAAATGACGCTGATGAGAGCGCTGACACAGAAACAGGGACGTCTCGGACTGTAAGACCAGAACGACGAGCTGAAGAACATCAAGTAGTGCAGCTTTAAAAAAGAAAACCTGAGGTGCTGCAAGCTCAAGTTTTTACCTTCTGCAACATGACTTTTACTTTTGATACTGATCATACTTACATACACATACTTTTACTTAAGTAAGGTTTTGAATGCAGGACTTTTACTTGTAGTGGAGTATATTTTCAGCTGCACACACCTTAGTTTTCTTTATAGTTTACACTTAATAGTTCATTTAGTTTGACCTTTACATACATTGCAGCCACACTGCACACACACACATCAGTAAACATCAGTTTTTGTCTCATACATCATGTATTCTTACTTTATTTATTCAGTTATCTTCTGTGCAGTCACACTTTAGTTTAAGTTGTTGTAATTTGTCTTTCATGAGTTACCAGTCAGCGTTCAGATCCTGCCAGACCTGAGCTACACCTGACACCCTGAAGCAGAGGTGTTAAACACAGGAAGTGGCCGATCAGACTGTACCAAGTGCCCGCCACATCATGGGGGGGAAGAGGGAGTTCTAGTTTAGAGATTGAGTTTATTTCTTTAGACTTTATTAGTTTGTTTCTTTGTTTGTGTTTCTACAAGAGTCTGATCAGCTGATCTATATGTCTGAGTTCAGTTTGAGTCAGTTTATGTGAAGTTAGCACAGCCTTCTGTTTAGCTGACCTCTTTTATGGGCCCAGAACTTTATTGCATATTTTGTAAACTGTTCGCTTCATTTTTGGGGGTAAATAAAATGGCTGCCAGCTCACAGTACTACTTTTACTAAAGTAAAGGATCTGAATACTTATTCCATTACCGTCAAAAGCAAACTGTGTGTGTCATATATATATATATATATATATATATATATATATATATATATATATATATATATATATATGTGCCTACATTTCCCAGATTCCCATTCAACAACAACGTTTGATGAGTGTGAACATTCACAATCTGACAAGACGGACAGCTGAATGCCCAGTCTGACTGATTGTAACGTCATTGTTTTATTCTGAAAAATGTTTTATTTTTATTTGTAGTTACCTCATCAAACCTGTTAGAGAAGTGATGAAAAGCCGACTGCTGCAGGACTCAAACATGCAAAACCAAACAGAAATCACTGTTATAACTGAATCACTAGGGGGCGCCCTTTATGTGTTTTCAGACTAGTATAGTGTGAATGAAGTGAATACAGATTAAACAAACAAGGTGCTTTATTTCTATAGTGAACATAAAAAAGGACAGCTGTAAAAAACATACAAACATTAAATTCCTATTTACATAATCTATACAAACATTTGAATTAAGAATCAATACTTTATCCATTTTAAATAAAGGAGCCCCTATTTACAACCCCAGACATCAAATCTTATAGCAACACAGTACAGCATGCGATGCATTATTTAAATAAAGGTTATGCACTCAGCTCATCAATGGCATGAAAGTGAGGATCAAAGCTGAAAGTTTTCAGGAGACCTAAAGGACTTTGTGCCTCCTCGTCCACCTTTATTTTCCTGTGTGCAGCCTCCAGAGATTTATGGTGTCATTTGTCATATAAACAGCCTCTCCATACCTGCAGGTGCAAAGTCCTTCTGTGTGCACGTTTGGCTCTTTTACATAAAGCACGGTTTAAGTTTAAGGCATTTCTTCCTGTTTTACAGACAAAATCACAAAATGACGGTGATCCAGATTAAATCCTTGATATCCTCTGATATCAGCTAAGACCCATTTAATCCAAAAATCCAGCGGCTGAGGGCAGAGCTGCTTCACTTTTCATCATGTAAACAGTAGTTAAACAGTCCGGCTGTAGGTGACACACCTGTGCACCTTTGTTAACATCTACTTATAGGAACCTGAGCTCTAATTTAACTCGGTCTGAGCCGAAATCTAAATGTAGTTCTCATCGGCTTCATCAAATCAGCTGTCGTCATGTGTAATGTGGCTTGTTGTGATTGGTTTACAGCCAGAAAAAATAAGAGAAACTCAACCTTGGAGTGAATAAAATACTGTGCCAAGATCTCACCTGCTCTGTGTTTTGTTTCATGCAGTAATAGAATAAACTGCCCTAAAGAATCATGCCCTACGTCGCTTGCAGTGTCGCATTTTATAAGACTGTGGAAGAAGCAGGTGGTAAGTAAAAGCAGGTGAATCTCTAGCTAAAGAAATGTCAGTAAACATCGTAGTCCTGCCCTCAGTGTTTGACTGACAGGTAACATGAGAGAGGTTCAGGACAGAAATAAAAAAACTCTTGTTAGCTTAAAGGAAAAGTTCAACATTTTGGGAGGTATGCTTATTCGCTGTGTGGCAGAGAGCTGGATGACTGTACGATTCATACGAAGCTACAGCCAGCAGCCAGTTAGCTTAGCTTAGCATAAAGACTGGAAACAGGGGGAAACAGCTAGCCTGGCTCTGTCCAAAGGTAACAAAGTCTGCCTACCAGCACCTCTAAAGCTCACTAATCAAAATGAACAATGAACTTTTACGTTAAAATGTATTTTCTTTTTTTTTTTTTACTTTTATGAAATGTCACGTCAGTTTTTTTCAATCTGCAGGTACTTGACCTGCTTGTTTTTTGAGTGAATTAATTGATTTCACCTTCGTACCTGAGCTGTTGTTAGAAAAATATAACGGAATTAAATAAAGACGGCGTTTTAACGGGTCAGTTCACCAAAAACCACACAGCCACCCACTGCTGGTGTTGTGTATTTGCTGCTTTGTGTGTAGCTGTGTGCTGCTGTCTCACCGCACTAACTGCTCTGACTCTTCTGTTAACTCTGCCAGGCCCCTGAAGCGGTTAATAGACAGGGCTGACCCTGGCAACATGGAGGAATGTCTGCGCTGGTACTTGCGACCGTTTGGACCGGGCTGAGCACAAGACTCACTCATCGAACGGCCGATAGAACCGAGCTTTTTCTGTGAAGTGCTGGCTGAAGAAGAACCGGATGCCGGCGCTATGTTTAAACCAGCAGGGCTGCTTTTGACACGACGTTTTTTATGGAACGGGCGGCCTGGTGCTGGATCGCTGTTTTGTCGTAACATGCCGGGTTTTGGACCCTGAATCTGGGGTAAAATGCCAAATTTTGGAGGGTTGCTGTTGGTAGAGGTTGTTGGTGTTGGATTGGGGTCATTGGGGAAGTTTCTGGCCTCAGGCCCGGGGTCAGAGGACGGGCTGAAGGATTTCAGAACGTCTGGTGAGCATTTTGAAGGACTGTAGACAATCGTTGGCTGTCCATGCTGGCAGACAACAGGACTGAGCGGAGATTTTACGTTGTTCTGTAGTTTGCGGATGATCTCTTCTTTCTTCAGAAGCTTTGACTTGAGGTCAGCGACCTCTCTTGTCAGCTTCTCGACAGCAGCGTTTCTCTCGTTGTCAGTCTTCAGGAACGGCTGATTTTCGGTTGAAGATGAGGAACTGCTCAGTGTACTTTGGTCTGACGACTGCCGGCTCGCTGGAAGTTTCTGGCCCTCTGTTGTGTGAATACAAACAAAAAAGTGCAGTTAGTACTGAAGGATAACTCTGTTTATTACATGTTGGATCTTATTTCTTCTTATCAAATATTGTCTCAGAGTTAGTGACTTACCACGTTTGCCACATCTCTTCCACAACACGACAGTTAATTTACACAAGGCTAACAGGAGGAAGGCAGTCACTCCAACAGCGATGCACGTGATGTGACAGCTGGACCTCATGTAGTCACCTGAAATGACAATAAACATGTTGCTGACAGGAGTAAATGATCTGACATAATATAAATACTGTACACAAGGAGACCATGAGACTAATCTGTTGTCAGGAGCAGATTTCAGTCTCCTTCTCTACCTCCTGCAGTTTTAGCAAACTATATCTTTGGATAAGAGAGCTAGTGAAGTTTGATGGATTTCTAAGAGGTGGCTCCTACATATAGGAGAATCCGGCAGTCAAAATGTGTCACAGTCAAATATGAACATTTTATGTAATTATCTTGGCAAGAGAAAATCCTCCAGAAGTATTAGAGCACACGTTGAAACAACTTGAACATGTTGTTTGAACTGTAAACTAAATGATACGACTGTTCTGTGATGAAACACATCAGTGCTGGGGTTATATTTTGACATTTCTTACCAAATTTATAAAAATAATTTCATGGGTTGAAAATGGCTCAATACGCCATCTACTGCTTTAATTCAGCCCTGAACCTGTGAGGCCAATGCTGACATACAGTCAACTGTTGGGACCTGTCTACGTCATGAAATTCATATTAAAATAGACTCTAATCAGCATTAGTCAGTCTCCCCCGTGACCTCTGACCCACACACTACGTAACTACGAGGCCACGCCTCCTACAGGTGTTGCTCCCTCATCCTCATTTTTTACATTTGCTGGGAAAGACGGTTCTAGAAGAATCTGAGGGCGGAGTTACACTTTAATGACCCAAAATACTACATCCACATCATTTCTTTACATTAAAAACATGTTCTATAAAATGTCAAGACAGTACAGATAAGAGCAAACAGGACATGAAACTCTGCTTTAACAACTTAAACTGTGACTTTAGGTTGTTGGTAATCCAGGTGTGCTGTTAAAGCTGCAGTATACCTGGTACGAGGACCTGTGTGTCCCTGGTCTGGTTGATCTCTGCCTGGTGGACTCTGCAGGTCACCCTGCTGTGAAAAGACATCAGATTCAGTTCAGTTTATAAATCATACATGTAAAGTCTTGTGTGCACTCAGCATGTTAATATTAAGAAAAACTGTATTTTTCTCTTTTCACCAATACAACACACGATTCAACACATGAACTAATGTGTTGAATGATGCTGACTGGTATAAGCAAAGGAGACCTGCATCATCAGTGCTGACATCACACTGATGAAGATCTGATGTTGTTGACCTTCACTCGTCCATCTTTCACTGTAAAAGCCCTGACTGAAGGAAATCTTCCTGGCGTGCAGCGTCTGAATCATTGTTTTTGCACGAGTTTGATACATGATGTTAACTAACAGCCAAACATATGAGACTGCTTTCTTGGTTATGTGTTATAAAATAAATGAGCACTTTTTTAAAGATTTTTGAAGCTGGAGTAATAAAGTAAATGTGAACCTGTGGGTAGCCTCCTGGAGAGTCGCTCTTCGTGTCACAGCGTAACACCCACCGGCATCCAGATGTCTTTTCGTATCTTCAGCAGGGATGTCGTGTCCTCGATCATCCAGAAACTGGATCTGCGGCTCCGGCAGCCAGCAGTCTGCCTCACACTGAACGGTCACTGCTCCACTCTCGGCTGAAACCACTGAGAGCTTTGGCTCAGAGACGGCACCTTTAAAAACAAGAATTACATGAGGTGTGACTTTAAATGTCCTATCCAACGCTTCTCTTTCTTATCAAATATTAATGGGGACAATAATTAAGGGTAATTCCTGTATTTTTAAACCTGGGCCCTATTTACATATTTTGGGGTCTGAATGACTAAAAGTGTTGGAATTGGTCCAGTAGATTGTCTCAGCTGCAATGGCTGCAGCATAATCCTTTGGGGCAATTGCACCTGTCAAAGTCCGTCCAGTAAAAGTGCTCGTTTTTGATACTGACTCTGGTTCAGACTGCTAAGTGTCTGCCAACATTATGGAAAGGATCCCTACAGAGACAGACCTTTTTGTTAAAGAGTAAGATTAACTCGGACTCACGTTTTCGCCATCATCTTCAACAACTCAACCTCTCGCGAGATTTCAGAGCGAGACGTCTGTTTCTGGTTAAACAAAAAGGATCTTACTCTTTAAAAACGATCTGTCTCTGTAGGGATCCTTTCCATAATGTTGTCAGACACTTAGAATAACAGTCTGAACCAGAGTCAGTGGCCAAAACAAGCACTTTTAGTGGACGCACAGTTGCCAGCAAGGATTACATTGCAGCCCGTTTCGCAGCTACAGGTGGAAGCAATCTACTGGACCAATTCCAAAACTTTTTATACCTATTAGGCATTTAGACCCTAAAATATGTAAAAAATAGGGTCCAGATTTAAAAATACTGGAATTACCCTTTAAATAAGCCATTTCATCTGAGCTCTGTGAGACATAAAGTCATCATTCATAGCATGTGGGTGGAAACAGGTTAATAACTAACCATTTAAATGTACCACGCCCGGTCAATTTGGAAAAGGGAAAGCTGAAGTTGCGACACACTGTATTGTCTTGGTTTCGACTCCTTTGGGTGAAGCTCTTATTCTTAGCTTCAGAAATTAAAAAAAGATGATGCTAATCTTTAATGCTAAACAGAAACAAACCTCAGAGTTTTTCCAGGTGATCATATTTCTGACGCTCAGTTTAGCTCGTAACTGTGATCCACACCCAAAGCTCATTGGATGATATATTTACTGTGTTTTCCACCACAGTATAATGTAGGGCTGCAACTAAATGATGAATAACCACGATCACTATTCACCAGAGCCCGAGGTGACAAATCGTTTGTTTTTCCTAATCAACCATCCAACACCCGAAGATTTTCTAATGACATCTAATTTAATCTTTTACGTTTGAGGAGCTGGAACCAAAGAACGTCTGGTGTTTCTTTTCTTAATAAATGATTTGCAGAACTCATCTCAAATTGACCCAGAATCTGAAAGTTTAAACGTTCCATTTAAACAACTGAATGTTTTATCAGGTGCAGTCGAGCGTTAACATTTCGGGCAACACAGTTTTAAACCCGCTGATTATATATTTTATTACCTAAATTCATTTCAAATTTGGAAGTCATAGAAGTCACAAATGTTTGCCCCAGGACCCCTAACACTTTACTCAGCCACAGTAATTTGAAGGTTTTACGTGACTATAGGCGTTATTTGGACCGGAGGAACTTTTTCTTTCTTTTTTTCAAGAACTGGGAATGATTATAGTTCTTAGAGTTCTTTGAGGGACTTTTTTAGCTCCTACTTCTGAGTAGCTACTCTCCCAGCACCAGAGGAACCCTGAGTGATGTAAGTGTTTGGTGATCGGTGGATGAGCCAACGCAGCACCGGCAACCGCCATCTTTAAAAACCTGTGTAACAGGTCGTAACGGCAGCCTTAAAACATGGACCAAAACACGGACAGACGGAGCGACAGTTGTAGCTGCAGTTGTTGTATGTCCTGCAGAAGTGACGCCGCTATACCAATCGCCGGCCGGCTTACGTCACTTAAGCGTTCCTGTTGCCGGTGCAAATACAGAAAAAAGCCCTTGACGGTGTGTAGTTCATGGGGAAGCAGTTCCTCTCAGGGAGTCCCAGAACTGTTTGGTCTGAAATCACCTTATTCAATTCAATTCAATTCAGTTTTATTTCTATAGCGCCATATCATAAAGTTTTCTCAGGGCACTTTTTCATATAGAGCAGGTCTAGACCGACTCTTTATATTTAGACCCAACAGTTCCCACCATGAGCAGCACCAGGAGACAGTGGCAAGGAAAAACTCCCTTTTAACAGGTAGAAACCTCGAGCAGAACCAGAACCAGAACCAGGCTCTGGGCGGGCGGTCATCTGCCTCGACCGGTTGGGTTGATGCAGCTGCAAAACCTTCACTGTATAAATAAACGTACCCACAACAAGCTCCACTGTGGTAATGTCCCGGGGGGCGTTCGTCCACAGCCTCATGCACTGGTACCTCCCTGCATCCGACAGCTGCACGTTGGAGATCCTCAGCGAGATGTTCCTGTTCTTCAGCTCTTTTGTGATGAGGCTCGTCCTGTACTCGAAGGCAGGGTTCTTCATCTCGTATGTCTCGCAGCCGTCCCGGTACAAGAAGATGACGTTTGGCTGCAGGCCTTCCTTGGACCACTCCACCGTTGGAAAGTCATTGCCAGCGGTGATGTTGAACGTGCAGGGCAGAATGACGTCCCCGCCAGCCAGGACCAGGACCGTCTCTGAGGGACCACGCACCGAGGACTCTCCTGGGATAACATCAAGATAAATAATGTCAAGACAGCGACACATTGGGTCTTTTGGGTATGTTATAGTGGGGGCTGTTTCCAATATTCATCACTGAAATAAATGGGATGGACAGCACCACAATCCACAGCCTCCACAATGACACTAAAGCTAAACACTATAACCTTTAGGACTCATGGCAGGGCTGTTGTTTTAAACTGGATTATTTTTGTACTTAATAAACAGGCAACTGCCACCAGTAATGAAGCAAAGACACACTCTGCAACTAGCTCATTTCAGTCTGGCTGTTGGACTAGTACAGCGCTGTGACACGTCAAAGCCAGGGCGTCACTTTGTGTTGAAAAGTCTTCAACATATGCGATTTTAGGCAATATGTAATGGTAATGGGGGGTCAGTATGATGTCAGAGTAGTTCGGGAAAAAAGTGCACGTCGGTGCATCAAAAGGTCACAGAGCCTTGGCTACTACAGAGTCGATAATACAAAAATACTCAGCATAAAACACACAACGTCAACCGCACAAGTAACAGTCATCCATAGGCATCGCTGGACAATGCACATCTGTTTCTTCTATATTTACATTGCATTGTGTGTTTTCTTATTGTGCAAATGAACCTTTCTCAAAGTGTTAGTTAGTTCATGTTTCTTGGTGAAAGCTACTTTTCTGAACATTTTTAACTTTTAAAAAGTGGTGGGAACCGGCCCTGCAGCCTTCAGGCCTTTAACCCTTTGAAAACAGACCTCCTGCTGTTTGTTGTTTGCATAATCCTGTTTAAATTGATCTAAAATAGTTGATGATGTCATTACGTTACGTGCGGGGCAAAAAGACGCTGTGGCATGGTTTTAATTTATGACACAGTTACAAAAATTTTATGAGTCATATGTTTTGTCTGTTTATTTAGTAAAATTTGATGAAAAACATGTCTGGTTTTTGTATTTTCTTTTTATGACACAATTTCAATACTTTTATCAATTATTATGGTTTATTGACTGACAACCTTTTAACTCAGGATGTACAGATTTTAGGAATATGATGCATTTGAAGATACTCCAAGAAATGACATTACAATAAGCAAGAAACACCAGTGTAGGCGCTGGCGGAGCGTTTCTACTGCAGAGTTCAAAGGTTTAAAAGTTATTTAAATTGATCTCTTTGGTTGAACTCAAAGATTGTGCAACATGTGGACACAACTTCATTTTAGGTTGTCACAGAGCAACATTGCCTAATTTAACAAACAAAGCACGCACACACACACACACACACACACACACACACACACACACACATACTATACCTGTTCTTTTTCTATTTAAAGCTCATCTCCTCCTGAAAACACGTCTTGGCACTGAATGACATGACGTTTCTGCCTCCGCTGTACTTTCCCTGCTCTGAACCGGACTGACAGGAGTGACACTGTGGTTAACTGTTTGTATGATATGATTCACTCTCAACACCGTGCTGCATGTGGGTGTGGATACAAGCCTGCAGCTCTCTGCTGCAGTGATTCAGTCAGTTCTTGGGTCAAAATACAGAGATAAGGCCCCACGTGACGGCGTCCACACTTCTGAAAACTAATACTTTCTCCGTGAAGAGAGTAAATCAGGAATGACTGAAGAATCTCGACCAACTGGAACCCCAAAACAAAAAGTTGTGCAACATTTTGACCGACAGCCAGCAGTCAGTTCCTCGTGCTTTGAAGCCAAGCCGGTCAAAAAAGTCCACTCTTTACTTGGTCATGTTTATATTTTCCAGAACAGCATCACGGTGTCCTTATTGTGCTCTGATGAGCAGAACTACTGTACATGTAGTACTACAAAGTACTGCCAGGGAACACAGTGGAGGAGATAAAGGAGTACATAATGTCCAGATAACCAACATAAGAAGTATTTCCTATTTAAGAAGCAAAGTTTTTATAGGCTGAGAGAATAAATTCAAGAAAACAACTGTAATTGTGTCTGACAGACCCTTCATGTCTCTTCTCTCAAAACTTAAAATGCTTGTTTTTTGGCAGGACTCTGGTGTGCAGCAGCTGACCTACAAACACTGTGTGTGATCGGACCTGTGTGGCCGGTTCATCTATTAAAACTGCATTTACAGGCGGAATTAGGTGTTTTTGACCCCAATACATTGATACTTACTTAAAAAGCACTAATCCAAACAGATGAATGATTGATATGAAGTCACTGGGAACAAACTGATTGACTAGAATAAAGCACCTGAGAGATATGACACTTTCTACCACTTTTATTACCAATACCTTCATTTGTAGCTCGTTTTGTGGCCAATTTAAAGAACAGAAGAGAGAATAAAACTTCCAACTCTCTTTAAATAGGTTACATACCTGAACAACCACACAGCAGAGCGGCAGCCAGCAGGAAAAGACGACAATACATCACCAAAACTCAAAAGTTGGATTTCTTGTTTCTGCTGGAAAAAACTCATGAACTGTTCCTGAACAAACGTCGAGTATCTGCAAACGGGACCCGCTCTTGAAACCCCGGTCAGCTGACAGACTGCTGAACTTCATTCACAAAAGTTTTAACTTTCGATTTGGCTCCTGCGTCACCGGATGCTACGTTCAAGGTTAGTAGGACAATTCGCCGTTTTGCTGCGTCCCGCCTGTAGCCTGAACATAAACAGCAGAAAATACAGTTTAAAATATACAAAACATGGTCAGCCTGAATACAGATGCAGGTTTGCTGCTTTTAATGAAGCAAAAACTTTAACACAGTTGGTATCATTTTCATAAAACTGTAAAAATAACTTTTATAGCAGTGGTTAATGGTAACAGTATATAGCATAAACCACAAAGACACACTGTGGTCATTTAACTATTAACATTCTTACAAAACATCCTCACGTTCATTTCTATAACTTCATGTCAGGAGTCTGATTTGCAGTCTGATTTGTTCTTCAGAGTGGAAACAGCCTCTGAAGAACATTTTATTTCCTAATTTGATGGTTATTGATTTTTCATTTACAGTAGATTTACAGAACATTTACTTGATTCCGGTTGTATTTATCTCAATAATTACAACAGTGAAACATCTGTGATCGCCGTTATTCCCACTTGTGAAATCTGAATTATAAAAATGCTGTCATGTCTCAGATGTTTCACACAGAACCTCGTGTCTTTTTCACATCTTGTTGGACTCAGTGTTTTCTTCATAATAACCTCACAGTCCTCGATAACTTCAGGCCAATCTCAACATAATCGATCTGCAATCAAAGCACAGTTTGATTGCAGTAACCAGAGGTTCACCCTCATTCTGTTAGACCTCTCTCTCTCTTTAATGGTGGATATTTAATGTTTCTGCTGCAGGTTAAAACGTGTTCACGGCCTCAGCTGCAAGAAGTCTGGAATAAAACCTGTTGATCCTGTTGAGTCCTTCTTTGTTAGAATTTCTGTATCACAGCGTCACTTGACAGCCGAGTGAAGCATGAGGAAGGTGTTTCATGGCTGTGGGTGGTGTTGGTGCTGCAGGGAACATGTACAACAGCCTGTCAGACTCTCTACACCACCCTCTGTCTTTTACAGACAAAGGGTGCTGCAGGAAGTGGGTGTTTTTTCTTTTGCTTGTTACAGCACGCAAAGACTTGCAAGTATGAAAAAATGAAAAGTGTAAAACAGTAAATGGGCATCATCACATGGTTCAGTTTAAACAGTTCGGCTTGAAAACACTGAAATGTTCTCATTTACTTGAATGACTTTTCATTTCTTGAGCACAGCAGCCTACAGGACAGGAAACTTAGTTCACATGTGAAATGAAAAAGGAAGTACAAGTACATTTAAAACAACAAGTGCGTGCTCTCACGTGGAATCAAGTCGATAAACTTCGTGTCACATCTTCATCAGGAACACACCGGACTCTGTTTGCCTTCCAGGTAGGACGTGTTTAAAATCCAAAACTTTTCATTGTAACAGAATGACTTTAAAACATCTCGGAGATTATTTTGAGAGGTGAAAGTGAAGTGAAACACTGAGGAGAAGCAGTCAAACCACAAAATACTGCATTAATACTGCGATTTAAATGCTATTAGCTTCATTTGAAGTAAATATAAAGAAGCATCAGCAGTGAAAAGCAGTTCATTTAAATATTAAGAGTTCTTGTTTTGAATATTGGTTCCGGTGAGCGTGTGAAACAGTATTTATAACATTATAATTCATATTTATGTGCTGACAGTATTTGGTGTTGTAGCTGCATGAGGTGCAGCTGACAGCTTTAAGTTTGGAGACTGAAAAACAAGCATGTTGTTGTTTGTGTCACCTCATCACCACATTTTGTCTATCGAAGGTTTTTCAGTTTCGATTTGAAAGTGCTCCACACCTGATTATAAAGTATTGATATCTTCTAATTGACTTTAACCTCAATTTTTTGTACAGTATTTCATTTGTAAGGAGCGTGGTGTTTAAAACAGCAATGTGCTGTTTGCACTGTTAGTGACAGTTATTGTCAGTTTCCTTTAACTAACCTCAGCCACATGCACGTAGCTTACAGCTCAGTAGTCTTGTGGTTAGCACAAGTTTGTTACAGAGATTTTGCATTTTCCTCATATTACCACAGAATGTGAAGAGAAAACACGCAGTGATAAAGCAAAAATATGGCGAACAAAAGGCTGAGAGTCAAACAAGAAGAGGAGAGAGCCACACACCATAAAGATTTCTTTACTTTTAAGCAATGATACATCTTTTATTGGTGTAAATGTCATAAATGCAACTCTGAATAATAATTTTCTTCCATTTTGCAGCTTTTTATTCATTTTCAGAAGTCCATGATGATGTGATGATGGAGCTCAGTTACTTCATCGTTCTGCTTTTATATCACATCGTCCCCATCCTTCTGCTGGTGCAGTCACTCAGAGGTAATTTCACTTGCATAAGTGTCGCTGGAAGTCACAACTCGGCTTTATGAACTTCTTTAACCTGCTATCCCAAATATTAGCAAACTGATTAAAACCCTCCTACGGAAGCTGAGAGCAGCCGTGCTTGCAATTATTTTTTTTATGCCGTTATCTTGAGAACACAAGTTAATTATTTTGTTATCACGAGAAAACAAAGCTCGTTTTCTCGTGATAACGGGTTAAATGATCTTGTAGTCTTCTCCTTAAATGACATAAATGTTATCTCTAACAGAAACACACAATGCAATTTCTGCCTGTTCGACCTTGATTGAAGTACAGTCTGGGTGTTAGAGCCATTTCAATGGTGGCCTTTAGTTGGCGCTGTGGACGTCATGAAAGTCTATTTAATGGTATGACTAATTGATACTGGTGCGCACAACGAGGTTGATAGTTTTTGACCGTAAGGCACGGTAACGATTTGTGTTTATTTATTTGAGAAACTTGTAAATAAATGGATTGGTATATCCAACGTAAGATTTCGGCTGTTGGACATTGTTTTTTGGTGACTACAGAAGACAAAGAGCCTAATTCGAAGCACGCCATCGACACCGAGCCACGTGTACAAAACAGACCAGAGCAAACGGTGCGTCAACGAAGGGCACCTGCATTTTCAGCTTAACTCAGTTGCTACAGGTGTCAAGACGTCATCTGTGCATGCTGGCACTCCTGATCTCTGAGAAACATAAGTCAGCTAACAAGAGGAAACAACCTTTTGTTTTCTCATGATAACGGGTCGATTATATAAGAAATAATGAATTTATGATCTTGAGATAACAGCATTAAAAAAAATTATTGCAAGCATGGCCGCTCTTGGCTTCTGTACCACCTAATTCAGAGTGTCAGCTACTTATTTAATTTAATGACAGGTTGTTGTGTTGGCTAATGGTTGTGTACTGGTGCCATTTACTCTTTATTGATACTGGAAGTAGACCCTGACCTACACACCGATCTACAAAGAGTCCTGCAGTTAAAAAGGCAGGAATTAAACCACAGATGTGTTTCCTCCTCGGGTACGTCTCATGTGATTGGTCTGTCTCAGCCAATAGTGGCAACAGTTGGTGATGACATAATTTTGCCGTGCCGTCTGGAACCTGCGACTGATGCTTCTGACTTGATTGTGGAGTGGGCGAGACCTGACCTGAGCCCTGGGTTCATGTACGTGAGGGCAAACAGTCAAGAGTACGTAGCTAACAAACAGCCATCCTACAGAGGAAGAACATCTCTGTCCACCGACAGACTGAAGCTCGGAGACGTTTCACTGAAACTGTCCAGAGTGAAACTCTCTGATGAGGGAACGTACAGATGCCTCGTTCCCACACTGGGTCGAGTCTCTTTTGTCAAGCTTGTCGTTGGTAAGTGATCTCTCAATAATATGATGTAGAGCGTGTGTTTGTTTGTTGTTACATTACTCATAATTGTACTGTAAGATGTCCATACATCAGCAAATACAGCGGAATGACCAACGAGTTAGATGAGAGGATTGATACCACTCTCGCAAACACAACATGTTGCGGTTTTACGTGGGATTTCTTGAGCGGGTGGTAACTTCCTGAAGCCACATAGAAGCCAAGACACAGTCATAACCCCACTGTAAAACCACAGCGTGTTATTTTGTACCTCAATTTTTTTGCTCTAATCATTTCATTACTTAATATATTAATTCGGACACTCGCAAAACCAATCCAGTCAAGTTACTACTGAATACAAGAGAAAAGGTCAAAGGTTCCTTGGTGAATTGTTTCCAAAACTTTTAAAGGCCCAGTCAGTTTATTCTTTTACCATATATGTAATTTTCTGTTAGTGTCTGAAACCAGGTTAAACATCTGGCCACACTGTTATATGGTGAACTTGTATCAGACAGACGTCATTAACCAGCCACTTGTAGACAAAATGTTAAAAATGCAGGAAAGTTAGAGCTCCTCTCTCTCATTTTTAGGTGCTGTCTCCTCGCCTGTCATAGTCCGTACTAACAGATCCAGCAGTGACGTGGTTCTTCAGTGCAGGTCTGAAGGCTGGTATCCAGAGCCTGAGGTGTGGTGGCTGGACGGTGAGGGAAACCTGCTCTCTGCTGGACCTACAGAGACAGTCAGAGGTCCTGATGACCTCTATACTGTCAGCAGCAGAGTGACTGTGGAGAAGAGACACAGCAACAGCTTCACCTGTAGAGTCCAACAGAAGAGCATCAACCAGACCAGAGAGACTCAGATTCAGATTACAGGTAAGCAGGATCAATAAATGTATCATGTGCTGCATATAAACACCATGTTGTTCTGTGATTGATCGTTTCAGCTGATGTCTTCACAGTCCTGTCCAGGTATGTGAAAAGTGTCTTGGCTCCGGGATTTCTCGGTGTCTTGCTGTGTGCTATATTCACAGTACGAGGATGGACAGTAAGGTATCGTTTTGCTTGTCTTTTTCAAATTTCAGGATATTATCACTGCTTCTTTCCTTCTTTTAGTGTGATGGATAAATGCTGCTTTCACTCTCACCCTACAGGAGGAAGCAGGAAGCAGGTCCAAGGGGCCCAGTGAGCGTCGAGCATGTAAGCAACGGTGGTCTTTTATTTGATTTATAGACATGCAACTGCACTCTGAAACAGTGGTGTAGCCAACTGGAGGCCAGTGTAAAGATTTAAAAAGTGGAGTAGCGTACATTAGTCAGTTGTGGTTGGTTGTTTGTTGAGTTGATACAAAGCTTTCAGTTTTGACAGCATCCTGTCCTCTGTCAACAGTCAACACTGGTTTCCTCGAACCATGAAGATGAAATAACAAAACATTTTCTTCTTCACTAGGTGTGAGAAATGGGGGGGAAGGAGGAGGGGAAGACACAGACGACTGACGGAGTAAGAACAGGAAGTAGAACTTGCAGTTGAAGGAATGACGCATTTAAATGTCAGGGTGTGTTAGCATGCTGACAACTGTTAGCATTTAGCTCAAAGCACCTTTGCAGCCTCACAGAGTCTCTGTACAGACGAGACACAGGAGCTTTTGATACGGTTCTACACAACCACCACTGAGTCTCCACCAAACTGCGAATGGACAGTTTGGACCGCAGAGACTTGCCTACCCTCCAGGACTTGAACAAAGAAAACCTCTGCAGACCCCTCAAACCCTGGATCCACTTCCTGAGCACTGAGACTTCTGAGCAAAACACAAAAACAACCAAAGACAGAAAGAATGTCTTCCCGCACACCATCACACTGATGCACGGTTCAATCAGCCACAACAGTGATCCTGAAATACTAAATCACCTGTTATCGCTCTCATATATTACAGTGTAACAGAAACATGATGCATTCATATTTTTAATAACAATAATACTATTTTTATTTAATGATAATTTATATAGCACCTGTCATACAGGGGAGTTAGCTCAAAGTGCAAAAGCTAAAAATAATTACAAATCCAGTGCACTAAAAAACCAAGCAAACAAAAGAGAAAAGAGGCAGCAAATAGCAAAAACAGGTGTGCTAAGAACAAGATGATACGTGTGAGATGGCAGTAAAACAGAGAAAGGCACAAGAACAGTCAAATATGTCAAAGATGAAACTAAACACAGGATTTAAAATAAATCTTCGACTGTCTCTCTTGGGTCTCTTGTTGGCTGCAGGTCTGAACACACTGTACAAACTGCACTACGGCGGCAAATCACTGCCACAATCCGCGCGTGCAAACGAGATCCTTGCGCGCACAACTCAAACAGCCACGCACGCACATTATTTTTGGGAGCGCTTTCACAGCCCTCGCGCACTGAATACTTCTTCTGCAATGTTGTAGCCTGCGAGGAGAAAACAATGTAAGTAAGTGGATCCAGTCACCACTGGATCCCTAAATATAACTGGTCACAGGCCTCGTCTTTTAGGATTAGACGTCGTCTTTGTATGCATTAAATGTAGCATTATGAAACTTGTCAAATGAAATAGCTCCATTTCTTCAGTGTATCTTCTTCCTTTCTTTTGTACTTGAGCCGATACAAAGACGACGTCTAATCCTAAAAGACGAGGCCTGTGACCAGTTATATTTAGGGATCCAGTGGTGACTGGATCCACTTACTTACCGCCAAAAAGAAAATCCACTCGCGAGCGAGCATTAGAGCTGCACACGCTCAAAGCCCTGTTTTGTCTTCGCAGGCTACAGTATACACAGCGCGAGGGCTGAAAGCATAGACATATATACCTAGACGCCGCATCGGCCTCTGGATCGTACGTCAACGCCGCCGCCATATTGGAAAGGGCAACTTGTCCAGAAGGCGGGACTACAGCGGACTGGAGAAGATGGAAAGACCTGCACCACATAACATATATGTAACAAAATATAGAAAGCAGACCCAGAGGGCTTATAGTAAAAACCTCACCTCTATTCTTTACAATTTATCTTAATACTATGGATATTTGTTCCTTAAGATAAGATAAAAAAGAAGAAAAATATATATTAAGCTTGATATGTTTGTTTAACTGTATGTAAGTTTATCCTTCAGTTTCTAATGTTGAAAACTACTGAGATCCTGTAACACTGTATAATCCATGATGAGAACATGTAAAAACTTTATTGCACTTTTCATTAATTACTATAATATAATAAAGTCTCATTGTATTAAGAAACTAAACACATTATTTTGAGTGGATGTGAACGTAAATGTTAATCTAGTATTCATCTAACGTCAAGGAAACCACTGACGTTACCTCTTCCTGTCCTCTGGCTGCTCGGTTGTGTTCGACCTCTCCTGCCTGCTCCTCATTAATATCTGGAAGCTCACAGGAAGCAGTTTGACAACAGAGAGGGCCGCCCTCCTGTTGAGGCAGGAGCCTCGTCTCTCAGAGCAGGTTCAGGATCTCCAGTCCTGGATAACCGTTCTTCACAAGGCAGGTTTAACTCTTGTGATGTCTTGAGCGGTTGGGAGCTTTTCTCTTGGAGCCTCTGAGGCATGGGAACAGGAAATGAAGACAGTAAAACGTTCTCATAACCTGTCAACTTGGTAAAACAAAACCAAAACCAGGTATTAACTCAAAAGTCCAGTTCCTCTCTGTTCACCTCCATCATTGTCTCCTCTTCACGTTTCACTTCACTCTCTCGTCCCTCACTCAGTAATCAGCTTCTCTGGTTCAGCTGGGCAGCAACCGTGGTCCTGGCTGCCCTGCTGACTACGGGTTTTGTAGTCTTTTAATGGATGCCACAATGGTTTGTAGTCCTTGTTGCATCCAGGAGGGAATGCATCTCCCCTCTATGACAACACACTAACATTGGTGATCCTGGTATCACAGAGCTGGTTATTAATTGGCTCCGGGTTTATTCATGTGAAAGAGGCCGTTCTTAATTACAAACATCACAATAATTAACATGATG